>JAEOAD010000018.1:27310000-27512500 GCA_036365145.1 Orientallactaga sibirica
TCTTGATTATACCTAATTTGTGACTTTGGTTAAAATTGAAGATTATTCATTGTTCACTCCAAGATGAAAATTGGTGGTTAGCAACAATACTGTTTTAATTATATTATGGTTGTATAAACAATAAAAAATAAATATAAATTAGAAATTTTAGCTGTAAAAATAAACTCTAAAAGAAATAAAGACAAATAACATTTATTCAGGGATTGTTATTGAGAGCCATCTACCACCACTTACATCTGGCAAAGATGCAAATGCATGTGGAAATTGCAGTTTGACAGTAAAAACAAACAAATACAAACTGAAAGGTTTCCCAAAGTGTCTTCTTGAAGGGAAGCTGGAAAGGGGCTAAGAAACAGAGAACCACACTTTGTTACTCATTTAGGAAGCATCCTTAACTTTGTTTGACTGACACTGAGGAAAATGGAAGGTCAAAAAAGAGAGCTTATAATTAAGAAAGTGAGCTTTTTTTTTTCTTTTTTTTTCATATGTTGTTTTTGTCTTTTATAAGCAAATTCTAACTGCTCTGGAACAATTGTTGCAGAGATGTTTGAGGTTTGCCAGCTGTTATTGGGTCAGATTTATATTTTAAAATATGATTTGAGTCTTATAAGCAGGAAAAGTCTAGCTATTCTTATACATTAGGCTTCAAAAAAACAAGCTAAGAGCATACATAAAGTCACCATGTTAACATTCCACCTTATCATATAGAAATTAAGTTACTAGCTGACCTTATGAGAACTGAGGAGAGAGGGAGAGGGATAGCCACGTTCCTCTAGTGGGGCAATTGGCAATGACAATGAAGTTGCCTCTGCTTTTATGTCACTCTCTTTAATCATCACAGAAAATAACTAGAAGTTAGTTATAACAAATAGTTCCATCTTCATATCCTTATCTTATAAAGAAATTGACTTTGAAATGAACAACATAATTTTTTTCTTTACCATTTCTGTTTCTTTATTCAGCTCTTTTGTCAATAAATCAAACTCTTGCTGCATCAAAGGGAATATTGCTTCACTCGAATCACAGTTGTGAGAGCACGGGAGCCTTATCTCACCTCTTGCTTGGATCGGCAAAATGTCAGGATCCAGAAGGTGAGAGTTACACAACTACAGAGCTAGTATCCTTCCATGTTCTTGTCTTATGAAGTTTGACAAATGAAACCCACATTCTAGAGGATAAAATTTGGAAATATTTTAATATGAAGCTTATATTGATATGGTTTATAAGGATTAAGAGAAAGTTTAGGAGGAGGATGGGACATAGATCTCCTACCCAACTGAACATGGGCAGGATTCCCAGTAAAGGGAAAATCCCACCAAAAAACCCAGGTTGAAATTTTATAAACCAACTTACTGATTAGGGGGCTGAACTGATCAGTTAAATTTTGTATGCAGTTGTCTGTGTGGGGTCAGTATTTCTGGGAAAGGGAAATCTTTCCAGGAAAATTAATCCTCCAGGAAAGTGTGTGATCTTAGCTAAATGGGGGTGATTATCCCTCCCAGGAAAAGGAAAGAAGGTGAGAAGAGATAGGAAACGCCAAAGCATTCTAACATTTCTGATCTCTAGCAAAGTGGAATGACCCAGATTCTCCCCAAACAGATGCAAAATATTCCTTACAGGGGCACTGTTACCCTAACTGCCCAAATTTGATGTAATTTTGTTCTTTGACAGTGTAGTCAGACTCCCACAGAGAAAGGCTGCAAATGTAATTAGCTAAGACAACATTGTTTTGTCCTGTATTGGGTGTACTTAGCTTTTTGAATCTGAGCATTTGCCTATTGTAAGAAATTAAGACACAATTAGACCCACCCCTCCCCCCAAAATAGGTTTTGAAATCTATTTCTTCCCATCTGTCAAGAGCCAAGTGATCTGGTCTTGGTACTGCCCTGCAATATTTTTCAAGAACTAGATTTTTCTGACATTTATGTCTAATTTTTTATTATTTCACCATAATTCATTGTAGAAAACTCATTTAAATGCTAAGAAAAGAAATGGGTATATCCGACTGTCTTTCTTCTTTTCTTTTCTACATCAATTATTTTAGGAGGTTTTCTTTGTTTCACTAAAGTTTCTATATTTTCTACAAGCTTATTCATATTGATAAAGCTGTCTTCTTTTAAAAATATGCTTAAAGTAGAATTGCCCAAAAGGTCTCCTTTTATCCACAGGAAACACAGGTTCTCTGATGTACAACCAGATGCAAGATAATGCATTTCATAATTTCAAAAACATGTGATATCTTTCCTTTAAAAATAAAGCTATAAATAAATTCAACATTTAATAATCTGCTTTCAGCTTTATTCTGAAATTATATTCTTTAAGACAGGAAAGATAAAATTTATTTTATTTGGCGCACACCTTTAATCCCAGCACTAGTGATATCTAGTTAATTTTATGAGACCCATGCAAAACAAAAAAAAAAAAAAAAAAAAAAAAAATTATTTCTCACCACTGATATCTATTTTATGCATACAAGAAATAATTACAATGATTATAATAAAAATTATCAGTTCATCTTTTTTCAAAATATCAGTCAAATTTTTACTGTTCTGTATATATATATACATATTCAACATATGCTTTAATTAATGCTAAACACATAGTTTAACTTATACTGTGTTTTTAAATTTTTTTTTTTTTATTTTTATTTTTGAGAGAGAGAGAGAGAGAGAGAGATAAAGAGGGAGACAGAGATGGGCGCGCCAGCAGTGTCTCAGCTACTGAGAACGAAATCCAGACACGTTCGCCCCCTTGTGGTCAAGTGCAGCATTGCGCCCTTGAGTCACTTTGCATCTGGCTAAACGTGGGACCTGGAGATTGGAACTGCTGGAGACTGGAACCAGTGTTCTTAGGCTTAGGAGGCAGGCACCTTAACCCCTAAACCATCTCTCCAGCCCTATACTGTGTTTTGAAGTGCTTCCAGGTGGTAAGAGTGTATCTTTACTTCTAATATCTGAGCCTATATGCCATAAATTTAAACTATCATATAGATTATTCATGTCAAAAATGCTTTTGTCTTGCATTATTTATGTATTTCATTCAAATACAGAGCAGCCATCTTCTCTAGTGTCAATTGATTATTGTTACCTTAATTAGTAGTCAAATAAAATGGTTTGAAATCAGTGCACTTTGAATGAAATCTTTTAGTATAAATCAGGCTTTCTTCATGAAATATAAGTAATATAAATGTTTTTTCATGACCAAATGCCTTCTTAATGATACTTTCAGTTTAACAAATTCTAAATTTAATTTATTTCTTGAGAAACCTCTTCTCATTGTTAAGACTATAGAGCCAAACACTCAGCTTGGCCAATAGTCTAATTTTATTCATTTTAATTTTAGACTCTTTTAAAATATTTATTTATTTATTTATTTATTTATTTATTTATTTATTTATTTAGGGAGAAAGACAAAGAGAGAGAGATGAATAGGCCGATAGAGAAAGAATAGGTACACCAGGGCCTCTAGCCACTGCAAATGAGATGCATGCATCACCTTGTACATCTGACTTACATGGGTACTGGGGAATCCAACCTGGGTCCTTTAGCTTCACAGGCAAGTGCCTTAACCACTAAGCCATCTCTCCAGCCCAATAGTCTAATTTTATAACACAAAGGAAAATGCTTAGGCTTCACTTCTTTTTATGAGAATGTAGCCATGAAGAACTGGGAGGATATGGCTAGAAATACAAACATACCACATTTCTGACATAGCTAAGATCTACCAATGAGAAGAATATTCTCACTGACACAGGGTGTTTTTTTTTTTTTTTTTTTTTTTTTTTTTTTTCTTTTCTTTCTTTCTTTCTTACCATACTCAAGATCTGCTCTGGGAAATTGACAATGGGGTGTTACAGTTCATGTTATTTTTTGTTGGTACTGAGAAATCAACTTTTAATGATCTAATCAAAACCTATTCAGCTTATATACACAAATGTCCTTCATTTCAAATGTCTGACTGAGTTTTGGATACCTCTGCTACCTAAAATGTGCTACCTAATGGACAAGGGCATTGAAAGGCCAGAGGATTCTCATAAGTCAGAGTTAGTTAATCATGTGACAGTTTCCTCACAATTACTATGTGAATAAAAGCAGCATTATCTTGAAAGAGGTGAACTGTAAGATTTTTGAGGTCACACATTTAATATAGATAGGTAGATAACGAGACAGTACACACATATAAAATAAAAAAGAGGAGATTATTGTTACGGGAGTTGGCTTCCCAGTTTGCTGCCAATAAAAGCACAACAAACCAGGGAGTTGAATTCAGTCTTAAAGCCTATGAACCAGGACTCCAAACTGTAACAAGTCAGTCCAAATCTGAAAGCTTGAGTACTAGAAACTCTGGTTGTCTGAGGAGAAATGTCAAATGTCTCCAATTAAGGAAAGAGAGAGAGAGAGAATTATGTTTTCCAATTTTGCACTTTGTTGTGTTTATGCCAAACAGATTCTGTGATGCTTTTTCAGTTGAATGCAAAAAGCCTTCAGTAGTATACTGATTAAAATGCAAATCTCTTAAAAGTAATATTGTGTCAGGGGCAGGAGGAGACTCAGCTCCACGCTGTGGCTTGCAGCCTGAGGTGTTGCCCCTTTGAGGTCTCCACTCAGATGTGCCCAGGATCTAACATATACCACAGAAAAAAAGATTTCAGGACACATAATGTCAAACAAAATTAGAATTAAGGCAGAGATGAAAGAAAGAGTTAGTATATGATTTATAATACAAATAAGCAGAGAGAGAGTATCTATATGGCAACAACCACTTCATGTCCAGAAGACAGTGTTTCAAAGCACACCTTCCCATCCTCTGGCTCTACATCTTTTCCACACCAATGCACAATGTTCTTTTTGTCTTGCATTTACATTATTTGACAGGTATACTTTATAAGTAGGTTCAGGGATGAAGCAAAATATATATTAATTATGATAAATATAAACTGGATTACTGATTAATCTTAATTTTCTTTTGTATAAATGATCTTTAAAATAGGTTTATGCAGTGTATGGTTTTGATTTACAGTTTATAGATGAGAGGAATGCTGATCATTTTAAACTCAAAGGTCATATAACAGTAGCCTTAAGAGTGACTTATTGTTTTAACACTATTCTTTGAAATATCTGTCAGAAAAAAGTATTATCTGTATAGGCAGTGTTCACAGGGGTGGGTTTCCCTTTCATTTGGATTGAAGTTCTGAACTTAGAACTAGTGAGAAATATAAATAATATCCTGGGCAGGGGACCTATTGTCTTCCTATATCCCTTTAATTTTCCTACTCTTTCTGTTCTGCTTCAGTTTAACAAATAGGCCTTCTGTTGTTGTCATTCCACAGTAGTGTAGCAAAATATTCAGAATTTTTGTATTAAAGATTAAAGCAGGTGGTCAAAAGTAAAAAGAAATTACATTATAATTGTGAGAGAAAAACCTCTATATTAACTAAAATAAAGATGCACAAAGTAGATTTTTTACACAGCTTAGTATGTTTCCTTGTTATCAAAGCTTAGAAATACTGAAAAGCAAGACCCATTGCCTATTTAAGTTTCAGTAATGCACACACACACACACACACACACACACACACATATGTGTGTGTGTGTGTGTGTGTGTGTGTGTGTGTGTGTGATGAAAAAAATGAGCAAATTAATAATGGGTTCTAATTATTTAATCAGTTAATTTGATTTGCATATTTTTTGTTGAGACTTCAAACTGCAAATGCTGAATAAATGGTTTTTAAGATGTCATTTTCCATGGAGATTAGTAATTCCTGATGTGTAAGTAGTTGAAAACATTTGCCTGAGGGACATAGGAGTATGTAAATAGCACTGAAATAAATGGTAGATATTAAATCTTCTCAATGCATTTTTATAACCCTTGTTTATGAAAATAAACAGCATTAGTATTTGGCAAACTTATAATGTGAATGAAAAAATAAATGTTCACCTGATTATATTTTTAGGAAGAAGTGAGGAAATGCTAAACTAAGCCTTGAGGGACTAAATTTATTACAGGCATAAAAACTGCTTCATTTCTGATGTTGCTTTCCAATGACAGTATAATATGTTATGGATCATTTGATTTTTTTTTTTTTTTTTTTTTTTGTATAAAAGTGCTGTTCAGCACCAAAAAGGCATATGCTGCTAAAGGCATGTGTTGTAGTTTTTTTTTTTTTTTTTTTTTTTTTTTTTTGACAGCTGGCTACATGAAAATGCCAGTCAAAACACAAACTGTCAAGTAAAAATTCCCCCAATAAAGTCATTAATTGTAAAAAGTCATTCATAAATAAGTTTTGTCAAATCATTTCCACTATTTCAAAAAATCATTAATAAAATCCAGTTTCAAATAATCTGGAAAAATTATAACTGAGGACAAAACATAAAAGGAAAAATTTCACCTGATGCTGCTTCCAAAATTATATAGAGTTAAATTTACCTTTTGTCATCAAACCCCAGAAGTTCAGGTTTGGATGAAACAAGGTGTGAGACTCCAAACAACCTTAGACGTTTGGAGAACTTTCAGTAAGCTAGTCACATTGATAGCCAGCGAAAGGTCACATTTAATTTTTATTTTACATCTTAAAGAAATAAGCTTATGACACTTTTTTCAGTCTTTCCACATATAGATTTCTAAAAGTAAATTTTATTGTATTTTTGCTGAGCTTTTGCTTTTAGCATAGCACATTTTCTTTTTAATTCATAAATTGGCCCACATTGTTGTATGAAGATCCATGACTCTTTAGAGGTTGCAATTTATTAAAGCCAAGGCAGAAGCAAATTCCACCTGGTAAGGAAGATTATTGCTGTTTCTTTTCTTTTTTATTTCTACTTCAGCATATTTTGAAACTCATTTAATTAAAAAGAACAGGGAATTAAAAGGGGAAACACTGAAATGACCCAAGGAATAATCATGGAGTTTTTTCTAATCTACAAGCAGATTTCCTAGTCATCATTACCTTTCATAACAGGAAATATTGGTATAATGTTTTGTGTATTTTTGCAGAGAGCTGAATTTAGCTTGTGGAATCTGATGTACTCATCTTGGTGAATATTAATTACAGAACTTCTTTTATATTGGTTAAATATATATATATATATACTTATATATACATGTATATACTTAAGAATGTTAAAATATATATATTGAGCATTATGTTCTTTAAGGCAAAGTTTTGGAAGAAATATTAGAAATAGAAAAGTTTAAAATGGTTATTTTAAGTTGGTTTTCTTAAAAGATACAAATATTTTACTTTGTCTTATATAATAGAAATTATAATAATGAAGCCCATCCCCAGAATACTAGTGAAAATTAAAAAAAAAAAAGTAACACAAGATGACATTCACTGAAATTGTTGCTAAAGCTCTTCAGAGTGAGTATTTGAGCACAATGTGAAGGAATGCTGATTTTTTATGCCTTGTCCCTTGCCTGCAGTGCTGTGGATCTTGATCAAGTGCACCTGTACCCTCAGATACCAGATCCTAACCTGGCAGGCAATTTTTTCTCCTATATTTGATCACCTAGAGCAACTCACAAGGCCACCAGGATGTAAGTGATGGTAAAAGAATTTTCTATTAAGATAACATGCTATTGGAATGCAAAGGTTGGGAGAATGATGAATTATAGACATATTTGTGGTTTGCTGTAGATTATTTCCTACTGATACTTTGATAAAACATTGAAGGAATCTTCTCTAATCTCCAACTACCAGAATAAAAGGACAGCAAACACTGTGAAATGCTTATTTTTATTAAAAACAGAGACTTCTGAAATTAGTCCCATCAATTTTTATAATAGGAAAAATTTAAGACTAAGAAATACTTCTCATAGTTTTTTTTTTTTTCCAAATGTATAACAGTTGTGAATATTTCATAGCTAATTGAAGTGCTTTTTCAAATTATAAAAGTAAATGTCATGAAGTGTGGGCTATAATATTTTATTATGAATACATGACAAAGATAATAAATAAATATGAGCTGAATATTTATTTGAGACATCAATTTTAAATGCTTATTCTAGTGGAGTGCAATAAAATACAAAACAAATTTTACATTATTTTATCTAAATAGCATCATAAATGAATATGACAAAACAATCATGAATTTTAAACAAATATCAGTTCCTAGTCACAGAAGTTATGTCTATGTATAAATGTTCTTGATGGAAAACAAAGGAACGCAAATTTTAAAAGAGGTATATGCATCTGAAGTTTAGTATTTTAAAAACATAGGCAAAGTTGGAAATGCTTTGTAAAATAACAAATATATCAGAAGCTTATATAAATAGGGTTCCCACACACTGCAACTTTTTAAAGTATTTTATTGTGGAAAATGTCAAATATATATGATATGCAAAGGCATAGAATTACTATTGTATAATGTTCATTTCAGATTACTAAGAAGTACCATTTGATATATCATTTTCCCTTTTACAGCCTTTTCTTCCTATCTTATTTTGATGAAATGCTTGAACCCACCAGTAGCTCTTAGATTAAAAAAGAATATTTATTTTATTTTGTTTTTAAATTTTATTTATTTATTTTTTTTGCAATGAGAGAGAGAGAAAGAGAGAGAAGAGAGACAGTCAGAGAATGGGCACAGCAGGGCCTCTAGCCACTGCAAAAGAACTCCAGACACATGCACCCCCTTGTGCATCTGGCTTATGTGGGTACTGGGGAATTGAACCTGGGTCCCTTGGCTTCTCAGGCAAGTGCCTTAACCAGTAATTCATCTCTTCATCCCAAAAAAGAATATTTCATTATGATTGCAATAGCATTATCACAGTAGAAATTTAGTTGTAATAATATAGTATATTCTAATATGTATTTCATTTTTCATAAATTCCAAGTTTTTTTTTTTTTTTTAATTTCCACTGCAACATTTTTCTCCCAACCAAGGCTCACAGATTTCATTGGTGTGCCATTTACCTTTTGTCTTTATAAATTGAGAAAATTCCCCACAAAAGTTATTGCCTGTCATGATATTGGCATTAATAAAGAGATTTGGATGGTGACAACAACCTGCACTTGAAAACTATGTTTCAATAGATTCTTTCAAGTCTTTCGGTGTTAATATTCAAAGATGTTGTCTCATTTGATTCAGTTTATTTCTCATTATATCACTTCAGAAACAGAGAGGATAAATTTGTCCTATATTTGTAGATACTGTTTTATTATTGCACATGGAAGCACCATCTGTGATCTCTCCACTCTAAAAGAAATTGTGATTCTGCTTTATAAATAATAAGTGTGCTATGAAATACTACTTTAAACAACGAAAATGAGATTTTTGACTCTACAAAGAATTGAATTTGAAGAATATTTTGAAGAATATTGAATTTAGTATCAATCCCTGATATATTTCTGAAAGTTTTAAATATATTAGTGGATGTAAAACAAAGATATTTATTTAAGTCTAATGGACACTTTCCTATAAAAAAATCCCTTATCCATCTTATTTTTGTTATTTAATCCAAACATTTTTATTTGTATCATTGCAACATAATTGGATTCTGAAATTGTACATATTTTTTTTATTAGGTAGGAATTTTGTTATGGACACACCATGTGTTTTCATTTCCCTCCTCCTTGCCCTGACTCCACTGAGGGTCCTCCTTGGTGGGAATGCTGGTATTCATCATAAAGTTGAGGTTTATGAGTTGTGAGAGCAGCAGTCAGTCATTTTGGTGGTGGAAATAGCAGGGGAGTAATTCCTCTGGATACTGCCTCTAACCCTATGGCTTTTACAATCTTTCTGCTTCCTCTTCCACAAAATTCCCTGAGCCTTGGTGGGTGTGTTAAGTCTACTTTAGAGTTGAAGTCTGTACAGCTTCAGAATTTGTGCTTTGGTGCATTATGAGTATCCTCAGAGTCTGTCTCCATCACCCTAGTGCAGATTGTCAGGCTCAACATAGAGCAGCACTCTTGCTCATCTCACCAATTCTTCTGTGGTTTACAGGGCGCTATGTGCTGTGATAAGAGTGATTCATCTGCTGACCAGAAGTCAGCTATCTGTTCTTGTCTTGATGATATATTTTGGTTGTCTTTGATTCTTACTGCTTTATGCAAAAGAGAAAAAAGATTCTCCAATGGAGGGTGATATTAGCGTAGGGTAAAGGGGATAAGCGTTGTTAGAGAAATTTTGATGGGTGTATCTCACTTTTGTCCAAAGACTAGTGTTAGCTTCTCATTGGAGTCCATAATCTTGGTCTTTATAGGATTCTGATTTGATTCCTAGCTCCAGTTATGGGCTCCTTCCCAACCTAGTGGATGTTTTAGGCAATCAGAGAGCCATTAGTTATCCACATAGCATGACTATCACTATTGCACAGGTGTGTACTTCTTGTCAGGCTGGTTGTTTTCATATAGCAGGATCATCTGCCTATACACCATCTTGTGGTCCATTTGCCCCCAGTAGCTCATGTAGGACTTTTCAGTACTACACAGGCTGGCCATGTGTGATCTGTCTTCCTTCTAGATTCAGCCAGATCTCTCAGTGTTCTATATCAGCAGCAAGTGATGTTTCAGCAGTAGTGTCTTACCTTCTACCTCAGGCACGTAGTCAAGTGCATTGGCAGAAACCAGTCTTGTTTTGGGGACCTCATAAGTCTCTTTGGTCAACAGATCAACAGATCAATGTGAGTTGCAGTCAGTTTCTGGTACTGAGAGTTACATGCCAGGGCCAAATGTTTTAGATTTGGGCTTGATCCCATCTTCTCTAGATCTCATCTTACCAGATCATCCCTCCATGCTCCTATTGAGGGTTACATCTTTAACCTGCTTTCCAGGAAGAACTTTGCTATGGTACCAGTTCATTTTAGACTGGTTTTGTGCATATCTGTCCTTCTGTTCCCTTAATCCCAAACACTTCCATTCCTCTTCTCTGTCCCTTGAGTTGCTTGTCAGATATGCCCACAACACAAGCTGTTCCAGGATAGGAACCACAGAAACTGATCTGTTCCAAGTCCATCCATTTTCCTATACATTTTATTTTATCATTTTTTTTTCCTTAATGCAAAGTAGAATTCCATTTTGTGTATGTGTACCACATCTTAATTATCCATTCATCAAATATGGGCATCTTCATCTGGGTTGATTCCAGTTCTTAGCTATTGTGAATTAACCAGCTATAAACATGGTTGAGTAAATATTTCTGCAGCAAAGGGTGAAGCCTTTAGGGTAAATGCTCAGAAGAAGAATGACTGGGTCAGTTGGTAGTTCTATTTTCATCTGAGTCTCCATATTGATTTCCATAGTGGTTTTACAAGTTTGCAAACGCACCAACAGTGAAAGAGGGTTCCTCTTTCCCCATATCCTTGCCAAAATTTATCGTTGATTGATTTTTTTAATAATTGTGATCTTTTCTTGAGTAAGGTGGAATCTCATAGTTGCCTTAAATCATTTTCCTGATGGTTAAGCATATTGAACATTTTCAAAGTACATATAAGCCATTTGTATTTCTTCCTTTGAGAATTCCCTGTTCAGTTTTCTACCCTATGTTTTGAGTGGATTGTTTGGTATGTCAATTGCTTAGTTTTGAGTTCTTTGTAAATTGAGATATTAGACCTCTGTCAGTAGTATAGCTGACAAATACATTCTTCCATCCTGTGGGTAGTCTGTTGGCTCTCTTTATGTTTGTCTGAGTAAGAACTTTTAGCTTCACGAATTCCCACTGGTTGAGGGATTGTTTAATTGACTGCACTGCTTGAGTATTTCCTCACTCCTGTATCATGGAGAGTTACTCCTATTTATTTCACCAATAGATTGATAGTTTCCGGTTTTATATTGAGGTCTTTACTTCATTTGGAAGTGATTTTTTGTGCATGCTGAGGGAATTGAGTCTATTTTCATTTTTCTACAGGTGGTTATCCAATTCATTCAGCACCATTTATTGAAGATGTCTTTTCTCCATTGTACATTGTTAGTTCCTTTGTCAAAGATCAAGTAGGTGTAGTTACTTGAACTAAGGGCTGGGTCTTCAATTCAGTTCCATTGGTCTATATACCTGTTTTTATTCCATTACCATGCTTTTTATTATTATTATAGCTTTGCAATATAGCTTTGGATCAGGTAATGTGATACCTCTAAAGGTGTTTCTTCTGCTGAGCATATTTTTGGATATCTGGGGCCTTCTACCATTCCATATGAAGTTTGAGATTTTTTTTTTTTTCTGTCTCTGTGAAGAACGGTGAGGGGATATTTGTTGGTATTGCATTGAATCTATATGTTGCTTTCGGTAGACTTGCCATTTTCATAATATTAATTCTACCTAGCCAGGAGCTTGGAAGATTCTTTCATCTTCTCATGTCCTCCTCAGTTTCTTTCTTGAGTTTTTTGTTTGTTTGTTTGTTTGTTTGTTTGTTTGCATTATATTGGTCTTCCTTAGTTTTTTTTCTTCTGGCATTGGGGTCTACCTATCTCTGGTTAAAAGTCTGCTTTATTAAGGAGGAAATAAGTATTTTCCCTTGTAGGATCTTCAGTGAGTGTTCCATTTTGGGTTTGAATCAGATTGGCATGAGATAGTGTTGTATCCACAAGATGTACCATTTGTGGAGATTGCTTGTCAGCCTGCAGCTCTGGCCTGGTGCTTGACAAGAGAGCTGTGTTTGGAGATCAAGAATATCTGTACTCCACCATCAGAGCTCTGCTTTTCCTGCTGGGGTCAGTAGCCCTAGCATGTGCCCATGCTCCCCTACTGTACCCAGCTAAGCAAAGTGTAGAGGACTCGCTGCTGCCCCCTGGTCGGTGATTATCAGATATTCCTGTGCTCTGGAGCAGTAGTAATGGCCCAAGGAGGCACAAGTAGGTCGATGTCAATATTGGGGATTAGGTGTGATGGGCGGTAGGGTAGGGGAACAGGTCTTGGGCATCAGGCTCCAGGGAACAAGCTGGAGCACGGGTCTGTGGAATAAGCTGGTTCAAGGGCCTTGGTGAGCAGAAACAAGCCGGGGCATCATGGCAAGATCCAAGGAGGTGGTCATTCTCAAAAGATCTGCTTAGGCATCAGTAGGGGGGTGGTGGATTAGGGGTCTGAGGGGAGGGCGAGCCATTGGGGTGCAGGCATCATGGATTGGTCCTACAGGCCCCCAACACACCATCGCCCTGTGTGCACAGGAACTGAACACACTATGTCCCTCAAGTTCCTGGAGCTCACATGTCCCATCGAAGCAGGCTCCAAACACACAGAGCACCTCACCCGCCTAAAGTGCACGGGTCCCAAACATACTGCCACCCTCACTAGCCTTGAGCACACAGGCCCCAAACATGCTGTGCCACTCATCCTTGTTGAGCATACCGTTTGTATAGAATATGTTTAGGGGACAGTTCTTTTATCATCTCTCCAATCCTGTAGAAACATTTCTCTTTTGCAAATTTATAAAAGATGTCGGTGGCTATCTTTTTATAGTGCTTAAAATACATATGTAGTAACTTGTGTCTCAGTCTGTGTGTGTGTGTGTGTGCGCGTGCGTGCTTATATGTGTAGTTTATGATGAATGTCTTCCTCAGTTGCTCCATATCTTACATTTTTGAGACAGTGTCACTCAATACATTTGGAACTCACCGATTCAGTTAAGCTAGATATTCAAAAAGTCCCAGAGACACTCTCTCTGTCTCTGCAGTGCTGGGATTACAGATGTATACATCATGTCTGCCTTGTATATGATTATTCTAGGTAAAAAATCAAGTCCTCATGCATATATGGCAAACCATGCTACTTGTGATTGTAAGAGACAGAATGTTATCTAGTCTAGACAAGAGTAGCACTCACTATGTAGTTGAAGATGATCTTGAGCTCCTGGTCCATCTGCCTTCATCTTCCAAGTGCTGGGATTTCCAGTGTGTGTCAACATGCCCAGCAGAACGAGAAGATTTAGTTCGAATTTAAGTTCAAAATAAGATTCAAGATAGAAACTCGATTTTTAATATTGTACAGGTTTCTTGTACTTTGTATTTCATTTAGATTTATTACTCTTCTTTCTCCATTTCCATATAACCAGTACATATTACATCACTAAGCCTAGACTCTAGGCACTGAATCTCATCCTAAGACATAATTCTTCCTTAAAATTTAGTGTCCTTAGAAGGGTCTGAAATTATTTACATTTCCTTTTCTTATATATTAGAAGGAATACATGCACACAAATAGTAATAAAGAACACATATATGAAACAGAATCCAACATCTTATTTTTATGTCTCACTGTTCTTCATGTAGGGCAAACTAGTTATGATAAAAAATTCCATTCTCTTCATCAGAACTCATGGTAAACTTTGTAAATTATTTCAAGTACCTCTACTCAGAGAGATACATACATATCTCAGCACATCTGATGATTCATGGAATAAGTTTTGAGTTTGATAAGAAAAACTTCTGATACTTTCTAAAACATATTTGCCTACATATCACATACTTAATGAATAGGTTCCTGTATTATATTTTATTTATTTATTTAATTTATATATTTGAGATAGAGAAGAAGGAGAGAGATAGAGAGTGGATATATTATGGCCTACTTCTACTGCAGACCAACTCCAGATGTGCACACAATATTGTGCATCTGGCTTTACATGGATACTGGGTAATTGAACCTGGGCCTTCAGGCTTTGCAGGCAAGCACCTTAACTGCTGAGCTCTCTCTCTCCAGCCCTCCCTTATTTTTTTTTGAAGAACTTTTTGATTTTAAATTCCAAAGCTCAGTCTGAAACAAGTTTTACATGTATATACTCCCAGTATTTATACAGCAGTGTAGAATTCGTAGTTCAAATTAGTTTGGTCAGAATCCTCTTGAAGTTCCACAACCATTTTACCATGAGTTCTGGTGTGAAGTCATGTTACATTCCACATTTGGGCATTATTTTGATTGATCATGTATTTGTCTGCATAGTCATATATTTTCAACTCACCTTCTTTGAGGTAAGTAATATTTTTGTCAAGGACAAGTCTGGAAGATATTAATTTTGTCATTTCACCAGCATAGCTTGCCTGTAAATGCAGGATATTATGAAATATGCAGAAAGGTCCTGCAGACTTTTCCCATTATGCAATGTATCCATCATACATGTATGAACATATTTCAGTTGTTATATTGCTACCTTAGTATAAAACAAGTTATGTGCTTACAAATGAGGATAAGAATACTGAAGTACTTTAGGAAATAAAGGTTGGAAAATTAGCAAGCTATTTTTTGATGAAGGAAGGCAACCAACAGCCATTGACATTCTGTGAAGAGGCTGTATGTGCTGTAGTGAAAGAAAATGAAAACTGGCAATTTCATTGTCAAGATGCCTAGCAGTCCCTTAAAGTCATGTTTGGAGAATGAATTAGTACTCACTTTTCAAGATAAACAAATGATTGTGTTGACTCTAACCATATCTGAAGCAAATGCTATATTTCACTAATATAAGATCATGGTGGCCATACCCGTCTACAGGTTTAAAAACTATCAATGACACCATGAATGAAAATAAATTTGCAGAGTGGCACCTTTCATATGTAGCATGTGTGACAAAAAAGTTCAGTTCAAGTATTAAATATAAAAGAATTGCACAGATGAAGTTTAATGCAATGTGTAAAGAAATGTAACATTTCAATATTCTAAGAAATAAATGATGCTTTCCAATTAATGAAAAATCTATCATTAACTTGCAGCTTTATTTATTTATATTAATTGCAGTCATAACAAGTATGGATACATCATGTGTTGGTAACATTCTTTCCCTTGTCCCTGCTCTCATTCTGCTGGGGGCCCTCGTCAGCGGGGTAGCAGGTTCTCCCCATGGAGCTGTGGGTTATGCATTGTGCGAGCAACAGTCAGTTATTGGGGAGAGGCAGTGCCTCTGGGCATGATGTCCCAATTTGTGGCTCTAACAATCCTCTTTTGCAAAATTCCCTGAGCCCTGTTGGGGGAGTTTTAAGTTTACTTCGTTGATAAGCTCTTAGGACCCTCTTGGTCTCTTCTTTGGTAAGAGATTAAAAAAATATATTTATTTGCAAGCAGAAAGAAAGAATAAGACTGGTATGGGAGTACTAGAACCTCTTGTTACTACAACCCAAATCCAGTTGCATGCACCACTCTGTGTATCTGGCATTCTGTGGGGACTGGGGAATTGAACCTTGGCAGTCAGGCATTTCAAACAAGCACCCTGAACCACTGAGCCATCTCTCCAGCCCTTGAGTTAGTTTTAATTCTAGGGGCACATGCCTTACTTTCACAGGTAATGCAAGACAGTTACCATCTTCTTTCAGCAAATTAGGAACAGTGGAGCTTAACTCATTACTAAAGTGAACAGTAACCCAAAAAGCAGAATCACATGCAGATCATTCTCCATTATAATGCCCACTTTGTAACATATGGTTGTTGGCATTATTGAGAGAATTTGCTTCAGTCTTATTATTTCCAAAATCTCTGAGAATGCATCACAATTACTTATTTAAAAATGGGATTTTGTATTCATGATGTAAAGATAATAAGATTTACTGAGCCATAATAAGAAAATCTCCTTTGACGTCTTGCTCAAATAATTCTTAATTTCATGAAATGAGCCTTAAGAGACTCACTTTTGGGAGCCACACTTTAATAGTAAAAATGTTTTACCCTATGATTGTGTCAACAAAAAAAATGCACCAGGTGTAGTTAAGCGATTAAGTATGATTATATTAAAATCAGTTTCTCAGAGGGCAATTATAATGCAGTAGAATTGGGGAAATTGAGCTCAACCCCATCACAGTAATGGCTGGAGAGACTTTAATCCATAGGTGAGCTGGTGGCCTAGTACTGAAGGGTCTTAGTGGACAGGTTGGTCAATGTGAGTGGCTGTCTGTGTTCGGTAAATATCCCCTCTCATGGAGGGATTTGGAGATAGATTATTTTATTTGAGGTGTATATTTTAAACAGATAATTCTAGAATAACAAAGATGTGTCTGGACTGGACTGTCTAAGACTTTTTTTTTTGCTTGTTTGTTTGTTTTTGTTTTTGTTTTTCGAGGTAGGATCTCACTCTAGCTCAGGCTGACCTGGAATTCACTCTGTAGTCTCAGGGTGGCCTTGAACTCATGGCGATCCTCTTACCTCTGCCTCCCAAGTGCTGGGATTAAAGACATGTGCCACCACGCCCATCTTTGTCTGAGACATTTTTTTTTAAATTTACATTTTGAAGATTTTAAAAAATAATTTATAATTCTGTCTCCAAAGTTAAATATTCTAAGAAAAAGTTGATCAGTAGCTCACTGTCAGGAAGTAATTTAATGTGGAATTTTGGAACCCTGTTGTGAAATTTAGAGCAGCACGAAGATTATCTTGCTTCTTAGTTGATAATCATGGCAAGCTGGTTTCAAAAATATAGAAACCAAAAAGGTAGTGTTTCACAGAGGTTTACTTAGGGCTATTTTATTCAGACAGTATTCAATCTGTGCTAATCCTTATTAAATATTGTTCATTTGCTTATACTTATTATTTTATTATAACTATTACATTATATTTATATGTTTATTTTGTATTGTATTATATTAGTCATTGACATTTTATTTTCATTCAATATTGCTCACTGGTTTCGATAAGGTACTAGATATGTAGCCAATGATGCTGGGTTTGAATTTGTAATAATCCTGTTGCCTTAGGTCTTGAGTGTTGTGGAAAAAAGTGTATACCAGCATATATTGCCCAAGTAGTGTCCTTAAATAATAGTAAAATATAGCATCAACAAAATCACAGCATTTTAACACTGGACTTTGTTTTCTTTGATGAATTCATAATGTGAACATACATCTTTCTTAAAGAAATAATCTTATTGTTGGAGAGATGGCTTAGTGGTCAAGGTGGTTGCTTGCAAAGCCTAAAAACCTGGTTTAGATTTTCTAGTATTGACATAAAGCCAGATGCACAAAGTGGTGTATGCCTCTAGAGTTAGTTTGCAGTGGCTGGAGGCACCCATTCTCTCCCTTTCTCCCTGTCCGTGTGTATGTGTGTGTGTGTGTGTGTGTGTGTTTCTTTCTCTCAATCTATCTCTGATTGCAAATAAATTTAAAAAAATAAATAAAATGCTTTAAAAAATATATAACCTCAGCAAGCATAGCAAGATTAAGCATTCTACAGTGAGTTATCAATGTATAATAAATATAGTGGAAGTTACACAGGGAATATGATAAGATGAATCAGAAATAAGATTCCCTACTATGTAGATTCTGCCTCTTTCTTTCCGTGATGTCAGTTCTGAAATGATCTTGCACTACTTTAAATATCTGATTACAAATTGCACTCCTGAAACATTTTTCAAGGAAAACCAAGGTGAACTTTGATACATAGCAATTTCCTCCTGCAGTGCTTCATGGGAAGAGTGCATACCATGAAGAGTACTCTAGCATCTAACTAGAAGAGTTAATTGAGAAAGGAAAAATAAAATGAGACTGAGATTTTACCAAGGTCATTTTCAATGCTTTTCTTCAAATTTGCTTTTACTGAGTGTGCTGGCACTCTGTGTGAAGACAAGGATGAGCATTATGGTATACAGTCACAGAGAGTACAATGAGATTGGATATTTTTATGATTATTGCCAAATAAAAGACCAGTCTTATATGTAACAGAGAGCTCTTTCATAAGCACTCAGCTGTTAAATTATTAAGTCAAACTTTCATATATCACTGTAAGATTACACAATCCATATGTCAATACTTAGGCATATTGACCCTCATTTTACATTGGCAGAGTATAGGAATTTTAAATTATAACAAAATTGGTAAAATAAATCATTAATGGTAATATAATAAGAATTTAAATGAAATAAAAATATTAAGAAATGTCATTTTAAGCTTATTTAATCTTTAACAATATATGTTATCTTTGACAATCAAGTTTTATTTTGAATGCATGAGAGGAAAGAACAATCTAATACAATCTACTCTTGAAGGGTTTTTTTTTTTTTTTTTTTTTTTTGTGCTATCACTAAGTTCTGTCAATGTGTAGAAGAACCAAATACAAAAATTTCATCCAAAGAAATTCCATTTGTTTTATGAGAAGAAAAGAGTTATAATAGTCTAACACATTTTACATGTCCTTGAAACACTCAAGTTGGCAAAATTCACCACCTAAGTGTAAAATAAGTTGAGCTTCCAATTAAAATGTTACAAGTTGGTACTAAATCTAACCAACAGTTTGAAATCTTCAGTAACACAAAAGTTGTCAGTGTTTTTTTTTTTTTTTTTATAAAGGTGGTAGACAATGCCTCAATAAAAAGACAAAATTGTAAAAGTAACTAGCATAAGAGAAAAAGTTTTCAAAAATAGAAGCAACAAAGTGATTAAACATGCAGAATTAAACTGTATTCTTAGCATACTCCATGTACTTACTGATGAATTAAAAGAAAAAGGAAGACTTTAAATGTTTTGAAACTTATGATTCCTAAAAATTCATGATGAGTATGCCTTAATTTTAATTATGTGTAATAATGTTAAACATTATTAGTGGAGAAAAAACAAAAACTTCTTGTACTTGAAACAATATATACTTCCATAGAACTTGAGTAAGAACTTAATTACTCCTGATTTTCATTGTATTTTAGAATTTTTTCCAATGTTTCTTTAGCAATAAATCCAAAGTTTCTTTACTTATAGATGTATAAAGAATAATTCCATCAAGACATCCATTGCAACATGAACTCATTCTTTCTCATTTCTGAATACTGGAATTTAATAAATTATGATAACATCAGTATTAATTGTGTGAAGTTTTGTCACCTAAAATATGTTCAGAACTTCTATGAGCTCTTCAATTTAACACAATTGACAGTACTAAGATAATTTTCAGCTTAAAAAGTATACCTTCATAGTTAAAAGTCCTCAAGCTCCATCTTCTTTTTCATGAGATGGTGTAGTAACTGTCATAGTCAACCCAAGATCGTGTTATACTAATGGTGTGGTTCACTGTGAGATCTTTTCATATATAAGATTATGCTTAATTGAGGACAGGGGAGAGGTTATATTCCCCTCTCAATTTTACCTTTGAAGGAGAAAATTTATCCCAATATGTTAAAAATATGTTAACTTTTTCTATCCTCATATGCTCAGAAATTATTGCAATAGAGGGAGTACCTTATGCTCATAAGAACTCATTCCAAAAAGTTCTGACTATGATAAAGACTCATAGTTGCATCTTTCAAATACAGTGTCTGTAAGCAACACCAGATTTGGCCAAGCTTTATGAAAAGCAATAATTTTATTTTTCCCTATCATTAGTTTAAAGGTGTATAAAATTCTTAAAATAAAAGAATGGATAGTACTGGAGAAATAGCTCAGCAGTTGATGGTGTTTGCTTGCAATGCCTGACAGCCCAGGTTTAAATCTTCAGTACCCACATAAAGCCAGATACACAAATTGGCAGTGTCTGAAGTTTGCTTGCAGTAGCAAGAAGCCCTGGTGCACCCTTCCCCCCTTACTTGCAAATTGTGTGTGTGTGTGTGTGTGTGTGTGTGTGTGTGTTTGTGAATTTCACTTGATCTCTTATACTCTTACTCACTTGAAAACAATCACAATAACATATGTCACTGCTTAATAAATTATTCAAATGTAATCTGCACTGTGGATGGTGAGCCTATGGCTTTGCTGGAATTCATTTCTTTATTGTACCAAATCGTGCATTCTAGTGTCCTGACTGATACGAGGAACTAGGTAGCTGGACACCATTCTTATGATAAGTCTGTGCCTTTTGCACTTGACACAAGGTTCAACACACAGGTCCTTTAGTCATATGCTCAATGATAAACAATGGCATTTTTCCAAAAAAGCTACTACACATTTCTGCTAGGACTAACCCATAAAAAAACTATTCATGGTTTAGCAGTTAGGATACTTGCCTGTGAAACCAAAGGAAAGAGGTTTGATTCCTCAGGACCATGTAAGCCAGATACAAAAGGTGGCACATGTGTCTGGAGTTCTTTAGCAGTGGCTAGAGGCCCTGGAGCACCCATTCTCTCTTTCTTTCTGCCTTTCTCTCTCTCTCTCCCTCTCTCTCTCTCTCTCTCTCTCTCTCTCTCTCTCTCTCTCTCTCGTTTTCAACAAATAAAATAAAATAAACAGTTAAAAAATCATAATGAACTGTCTTATGGAGGTCCTACATATATTGCTTAAAACATAAATGAAATGAGGGAATTAATGATTGATGTCCTTTTGTGAGAAGAACAATGTCCACATTCTAATCCCTAGAACCTATGAATATTACTAATTGGCATGGAAAGAGGACTCTACTAAAACAAGCTAAGGAGATTATCTGAAATTTTCCTGCAGATGATCTTTGTTGGACTCAGTATGATCACAGATTTTTTAAAAGATTTTATTTTTATTTATTAGAGACAGACAGAGGGAGAGAGGGAGAGAGTAAGAGTAAGAATGGGCACACCAGGGCCTCTAGCCACTGCAAACAAGCTCCAGATGCATGTGCCATCATGTGCATCTGGTTTACATGGGACCTGTGGAATCAAACTGGGGTCCTTAGGTTTTGCAGGCGCAGGCATCACCTTAACTGCTAAGCCATCTCTCCAGCCCCTGATCACAGATTTTTATGTAACATAAATAGTATAATTGGATATAAAATGGCCACAAAGGCTTGCACATTGAGGGTTTGGTCCCCAGCTAGTGGTGATATAGAGAAGTGAGGAGATGATAGGAGTGAAGGATGAGCTGACAGAAGATGAGGCCTTTGAAGGGGATGTCTTGTCATCAGACCCTTCTCTTCTCTGACTTTATTTTCTGGCTGCCCTGATGAGAACCAGGCCAAAAAGCAATGAAACCAACTGACAAGGAACTTTAAACCCATGGAAACATGGTCCAAAGTTAATATTTTATTCTTCTGTTGTTTTCACAGGCATCATGTCAGAGTGATGAAAGGCTGAGTAACACAAAAAGACAGAGACAGAGAGGGAAGACAGACCATCAGAAACAAGAACCAGACAGGAGGGAAATGCTGTTGTGTTGGATTTAGATGATGGAGAACAACGTCCTACACTAAGAAGTGCAGGTGGCCTCCAGGAAATAGAAAACACAGGAAATAGGTTCTCTGCAAGAAATTCTTAGAACTCAACAAACAGAAAAACAAACCAAAAAGAAACATACCTGCCAACACCTTGATTTTAGGACATCTTACATTCAAACCAGTAAGAGAAGTCTCTATTGTTTTAAGCTACCAAAGTAATGTAGTAATAACAGTTCCTTATAGTGTTAGAATTGTTAAGTGTCTAATAACTAATCAATGCGGACACACATTGCACGTCTCTGATTTCCATGTGGTAAGAAGGCTGGATAATTTTTTGAGGACCTCTTATTTTAAGATGCTATGTTCACTGCATAACTAGAAAATAATAAAAAACATTTTTTTGGCAAAATATGGAATATAGATACGAGAACACAAGATGCAAGATATAAGGGAAACCAGCCATGGTGGCACATGCCTACAATCCCAGCATTGTGGAGGCTGAGGTAGGAGCATCACTGTGAATTCCAGACCAGTCATAGACTACTGAGTGACTTCCAGGTCAGTCTTGGTTAGAGTGAGATCCTATGTTGAAAAACCATATATATATATATATTTGGAGAGATCATTCAGCCATTAAGAGTGCTTCAATTCCTCAGTACCCACATAAAGCCAGATGCACAGAATGGCACATGTGTCTGGAGTTTGCTTACAGCAGTAGGAGGCCCTGTTGTGCCCACTCTACCCTTCCTTCATTCCTTTCTTCCTCCTGTCCTTCCTTCCTTCCTTCCTTCCTCCCTTCCTTCCTCCCTCCCTCCCTTCCTCCTTTCCTCCCTTCCTCCCTTCCTCCCTTTCTCCCTTCCTCCCTTCCTCCCTTCCTCCCTTCCTCCCTTCCTCCCTTCCTCCCTTCCTCCCTCCTCCCTCCCTCCCTCCCTCCCTCCTCCCTCCCTCCTTCCTTCCTTCCTTCCTTCCTTCCTTCCTTCCTTCCTTCCTTCCTTTCTCTTTCTTCTCTCTCACTTTCTTTCTCTCATAGATAAATAAATATATATATTTTAAAATATGAAATCTGAGACTAAGGAAATGACTTAGTGGGAAAAGTACTTCTTGTACAACTATGAAGAACTGAGTTCACTTTCCTAGAATCCATGAAAAGAAAATCTGGCCTAGTCTGTAGATATTGGTAACCTCTTTCCGTGGCCATCACTGTCATCATTGCCCAATAGGTCCATGAACAAAGTGGCCATGGAGACAAGTTGTGCATGGATCCAACAACATGGACTTCTGTTAACTAGTGCTGCTAAATGTCAAATATTCCAGCAACAGAGTCTAGCACTGAGACCCCCAATATGCTAGCATTCCTTGGAGTGTCCAGTCAGCAAGGTTGACTATACTGGAACACTTCCATCATGGAAAGGGCAGTGTTTTGTCCTTGCTGGAATAGACACTTATTCTGGGTATGGATTTGCTTTATGTGCACTTAATGCTTCTGCCTAAACAACCATCTATGGGCTTACAGAATGCCTTATCCAATCACTATAGTGTTATTCCACATAGTATGACTTCTGACTGAGGAACTCACTTCACAGCCAAGGAAGTGTGACAGTGGACTCATGATCAAGAAATTCACTGGTCTTACCATGTGCCCTAACCACCCTGAAGCAGCTGGCTTAATATAATGGTGGAATGACCTTTTAAAGAAACAGTTCCAGTGCCAAGTATGTGGCAATAACATGGAGGACTAAGGCTATATGTGCTGTGAATCAGCATCATGAATATATATATATATATATATATATATATATATATATATATATATATGTATATATGTATTTTTTTCCCTCTCCTGTAACTTGGATTCACATGTTCAGGAACCAAGGGATAGAAATAGGAAAGCTATGGCATGCCATCACCCTCAGTTGCTCCATTAGCCAATGTTTTGCTTCCAGTTCCCTCAACCTTAGGTTCTACTGGCCTAGAGATCCTGATTCCAGAGGGGGAGGTGCTTTTTCCAGGAGGCACAAAAAAACATTCCACTGAACTGGAAGCTAAGACTTCCCCTGGCCACATTGGGTTCTTGATGCCCTTGAGTGAACAGCCTGAGAAAGGAGTTACAGTGGTAACTGGGGTGATTTTGATCTAGGGTATAGTTGGACTACTCCTCCACAATGGAGGTAAAGAAGAACATGTATAGAGTGCAGGAGATTGTTTTAGGCATCTCTTGTGTTGCCATGCCCTGTTAACAGAGTCAATGGACAGCTGCAACATCGAAATCAAGAGAGGGATAACTGGTCCGGATCCTTCAGGAATGAAGGTGTGTGTCACTCCTCCAGGTAAAGAACCTGCTGAGGTGCTTGATGAAGTTGGAGGCAATACAGAATGGGTAGTAGAAGAAGGTAGTTACAAATACCAGCTAAGGCCATGTGACCAGATGCAAAAAATGAGAACTGCAATTGCCATGACGGCTTTTGTACTACTTTTTGGAGTGTTTGCACATATCATTTATATCATTCAAAGATGTTTTTTTGTTTCCTCGATATATCTATTATGCAATTAATATAGACTGAGAATATATCACAGCTAAGTGCTGTAGAATTTAGAGTTAACTTATTGGATGTTACAGACTAAGTATTCCTCAAGGGCCCTTGCCTTGTGTTTGGGGAGACGATTTAGCATTCCCTGCTGTACATTGGTATAGTTATATTAAGTGAGATTATGACTTTGTCACTGTCTGCATTTGGAATTTAAGGATAATAAGGACACACAGTTTTATGTCAAGTTGCATAGGGGTACATTTACAATGGTTAATTTCTGTTTTTCATTGGATTAGGAATCCACATACATTCCTCTTGGGTGGGTCTCTAAGGTTGCTTCCAGGAAAGACTGACTGAAGGAAGAAGCCTTCCTCAGGAGCGAGACCTTCTTACAGAGTGTTCCACCCTTTTCTGGTGAGCTTTATATAAGGAAGCTCTAAGAGGAGACAATGCTTGTCTACCACCTGGCTGCTGCTGCTGGTGAGTTCCTTCACTTATCTATCCTATTCTGCTGTCCTTCATCAGCATTGGGACCAAGTTTCCTCAGCCATCCAATGTGGAATAAAGATCAGGGGCTCTCCAGAAAGGCTTTAGGGCTGGATTGAGACTGCTGAGGTATCTAGCCATGTGAACTGAACAGCTACTCTACTGGGTTCCTAGATACCTAGGCCTGCAGACTGCTGTTAGATTGCCATAAGTTAATGCAATAAATTGCCCTTTTAATATGATGCATTCTATTGGTTCTCTTTCTCTAGAGAATGCTGCCCTAATACATCATAAAAATGCCAGGTGTGTTGGATATGTCTCTAATCTTAGCACTAGGGAAGATCATCTAACTAGTCCAGTATACTCAATGAACTCAAGGTTTAGTGAGAGACGAGGCCTTAAAAAGGAAAATGGAAAGTGAGGATACCCAACAGCAACTTCTGACCTCTATAAACATGTACAAACATACATGTGCCTAAACATATGAGAACATACATACAAACACATCACATTATACATTACATCCTTTTCTTCTTTCTTTGGTCAATTTAATCAAATATATTCCATTCAATCTACCTCATAACTTTAAAAATAAATATTATCTTTTGATGGGCTTTAAAGGTGTTTTATCATAAGGCCCTCACTTACCTTCCTCATTTTATCTCTTGACATTTTCTTACATTACACAACAAATATAGGAAACTATTTTGTGGCTCCCAAGATTCACTATACTCTATGCAATCTACTCTTTTGCATCTACTCTTTTTTGATATATAATTCCTGCTTTACAGAGTGACCTTTTCTTCCTTCTCTTTTATAAAGATTTATTTCAAATATCAATGATATCACAAAGAATAACCTGAAAATAACAGGCAGAGTTAGGTTGTCTCCTAATATTCTCCATTGGTTGTGGTACATTTTACAGAATGATTAAAATACATTCTTTTCATAGGTTTTCACATTTTGAGTAAATAGATGATACTATTACATCATCAAATCCCCAGTTAAGTGTGGTGGTAGAGATGGAAGATGAAACTCAGCTGTGGAACATCTGCTTACCATGTTCCAAACACAGTTTAATGCCAAGAACTACATTAATAAGAAGTATGCTATCAAGTATGTAGTAAACACTAAATAAATTTTGAAGGAGGAAATGAAAAAGATCCTGGGTACGTACATAGGTAGGGAAGGAGTGGGAGAGAAAGAGAGAGAGATTATCTGTGAGTATGCTAAGTTATTTTAGTTAAAATGAAATTTCTAAGGATAGAAAGATGGCTTAGCAGTTAAGGTGTTTGCCTGTGAAGCCTAAGGACCTAAGTTTGGTTCCTCAGTACCCACGTAAGCCAGTTTCACAGGGGAAGCATGCATCTAGAGTTTATTTGCAGTTGCTGGATGCCCTGTTGAATCCATTCTCTCTCTTCTCTCTCTGTCTTTCTCTCTCTCTCACACACACATACACTTTCTCTCTCAAAATGGATAAATATAATAAAATTAAAAATGATGTTTCTACCTACAACATGCACTTTTATTTTTCCTGCTTCCTTTATAAGCAGATATTGACTATCCCATGCTAAATCATTCATAATTTATTTGAAAATTTGTCAGCAGTGAATATGTGTGTGTAATCCCGTCTGTCTGTTTGGCAGGGGATGTCATTTGCTCTATTCAGAAATGTAAACATTTCCAAGGTAGTCTATTAGTATTCACTCATTAAGAATACACTCCAGAGGGCAGCATTATACATATTTCAAGATTATACTACTGCTACCTTGTTAACTTTTATAATATGTATTAGAAATCAGTTCTACTTTGTGATATTATCTTAATTATCATAACAAGGTTTAAAATGTGTTATCCTTGGTAAAATTATTGTTCATGACAATAATTGGGGATTGGCCAAAGTGATTTTTAGAGACACTTTCTATTCTTGGACAGAGCAAGCTAAAATGTGATTGTTGGGGATAGTGAGTAAGGCTTTATGTATTTCAATGTAGCTTTCACTTTAGTTATGACATAAATGATTTCTGGTTTCCTCATACTGTTAACGCCATCCTCCTTCCAATGTGACATCATGTTATAGACAAACAAGCTTTTCAGAAAAAATCATACAGGTAGATTCTGAAACAATGTAAAGATAGAAGATCTGTATCTAGACAGGACAAGCTGGGTCTTCTTGCTGGTAATTATATGTTTAATAATTGTCCTATACATAGCCAAATTCAGCTGGTGATGAGATCTTAGAAAAGTGCTTACCTTATGCACAATGCTTTGACGAGCACCATTTTGAAGCTGCTCTAACAGAATTGGCTGAAGTCAGCAGGAAGCACAGGGCTGGGCTGGAAGCCTCTGAGTAACAGTTCAGTTTGATATGGTGCACAGAAAGCAGAAAGAGAGACGACAGACTGGGAGAAAAAAAGTGTTGACTGTCGCTGCCTGTGTTGATGAAGACAAGTGAGCTTTCCAGAGCTCCTCTACAAATGTGCTGAGGTGTTCCAGAGCTGGCAAACCAAACTGTCATAAGGTGGGACAAGACAGCAAGACAAAAAACCCTTCAACATAATGAAAATAAAACCTGTTCCTCTCAGGAGGCGGTGTTTCCTCTTTTCCTTCAATAGGACGCAGAAGATATTGTCCAAATAAAAATATTATTGAGCATTCAGGGGCTATTTATTTGTAGCCTATTTCATTTCATTCTCTTAATTTTTCTCACATTGGAAGTCATTGTAGTCTATGATGTGAAAATACGTACTGAAGACCCCAATTTCCTAAAATTCACCTCCAAAATATGGCCAGCTTCTCAAGTGAAGGAGCTAAGATACTAGGAGGTCTCTTCCTGACAGCCAAATGAAATGGGAACATAGGAGAACACACTGACCCTCCAGTGCCCTACCCCTCCCAAAGGGATTTTTTATTTTCAGAAAGCATACAAAGAAACCACATTTGGACATACAGACACCCTAGTGAAGTCTGTATGGTGAGATGCTGGCACCTTCCCTCTTACACAATGTACCCGTCCTCAGCCCGCAGCTCTTGAGCATCGTCCTCCACACAGCTGTGTAGGGTGTTCTAGCATGCTTTACTTCTTTACGCTTTTCAGCTCTCTCTCAGCAGAGAAACAACAAAACCTCCCTGAGTTAAACCCTAATGAAATATCCAGTGAAACCCAATCTTACAACTGAGACACAAACATGCTGGACTGTTACACACAGGATTTTTCAGGTAGACAGATATTGGTATCATTACTTTTGTTCCTGAATGTATTGCCATTATCAAGCAAGGGGGTAGACAATGAGACAAAGGAGGAAGAAAAAGTAAAGACATATTTGATACCTAATATAGCCTCAAATTCATAATTCCTAAAATGAGCTTCAGATATCTCCCTTCAATCATTTTTCTCCCTTAAGATAAATGGTAATGTTTGTCATATAAATGATCATAACCCAAACCCTGAGTGAAATTCTTTCTTGCCCTTTATCTTCATTTGAATCAATCGAATTTCTGGTTTTGCTTTAAGTTACAGCTATATACAAATTTGGATGAACTTGATTTAATCTTTTCCATACCTTTCTTTGGTTCTTTCTTACATTAGCGTTACAAACTGTCCTCTTTTATCCTTCCCTTCCTCCCTTCTTCACTTTTATACTGACAGAGGGATCAGATGTAGGGTTATTGCTTTTTTCTTATCTAAGGGAAACCAATGCACGGCATTGAACCTGAAGTGATGTGTTAAATTTTATTTTCTTGTATTATAATTTTTATGTAGTCTTTCATTCAGTTCCACTTTCATTCACTAAAAATCAAAACCATCCAAGGGCTGGCTAGCAATATTTGGCCATTTTCCTTATATTGATAACTTTCTATTTTTGTTCTATAAGTGACATTAGCTTCTATAATTAAAGTTGCACATTTAAGTATTAGAATGATCCCTATCAATGAGCCATCATCATAATAGTCATTATAACATATATCATTATAATAGTCAGTAATTAGTACAAATACAATGCTTGAATCACTTATGATATTATTTTCCCTATATAATGTGAATATAAATTTAAAATATATTTTTGAATAATGCAATGAAACATGAACACATTTGTATATCCATATGATAAGGATGAACAAACACTAAATCTCTATCTCTGTGTGATTACTCCCTCATATGCATATAAATATACAATATTATGAGGTAGGAAAAAAATCACATAATTTGATGACAAAATAGAAAATTAATGTAAAACCCAATTAACATCACTTTGCTATTAAGGAGAAAGAATATAATCAAATTTGTCTTATATAAACTTCTGTTTTTTTATTCATATTTTATAATGCAAAAATGCTTCATTGTTTTTTTTTTCGGAATTTATTACAGATTCTGAGATTATTTTCTGTAGCTTTGGCTTTTCCAAGATTATTTGCTTTCAGTTGTTGATGTTACACTAAAGTATCTGAATGTTTAACTGTAGTTTTTTTTTTTTTTTTAAATTGGCTGTGAAATCTTGATGTGAATATTGTATTAAAATCATTATTAATTGTGAAAGGAGAAATATAGTTTTTGGCTTTATATATTTAATGTAAACAATCACCTAAGTTTTCATAAAAATAACAAAAATAGTATTATTTATTCATTTATTTTTGAGTCATAGAGAGAGAGACAGAGACACAGAGACTGAGAGAGAGTGAGGCAGAGACACTGAGAGAATGGGTGCACCAGGGCTTTTTTCAGGCACTGTGAAGAACTTGACACATTTGTCCCCTTGTGCACATGTGCGACATTGTGCACTTGCGTCACTTTTGCATCTGGCTAAACGTGGGACTTAGAGATTTGAACAAATGTTCTTAGGCTTCGCAGGCAGGCACCTTAACTGCTAAGCCATCTCTCCAGCCCCACTGTAGATTTTTAATTAATATTTTCTGTATTTTATTTTTATTATTCATTTATTTGAGTGAGGGAAAGAAGGGGAGAGAGAGAGAGAGAAATATTGAGAGAAAGAGACTGAGCACATAAGGGTTTCTAGCCACTGCAAATGAACTCCAGATGCATGTGCCACTTTGTGCATCTGGCTTACATGGGTACTGGGGAATTGAACCAAGGTCCTTTGGCTTGTAGGCAAGCATCTTAACTGCTAAGACATGTCTCCAGGCCTCCACAGTAGTTATAAAATCAGTTTATAGACAGATTTTAAGACGCATGTTAATGCATTACATTTCAGGGTTAAAGTTCACAATGGGATAGTAAACAGACATCTAACTTTGAAACCTGTATATTCACAAGAAGGCTCATGTCAGCCATGTACTAAGTCTGAGATGTTGGAAAAGTTTTTTGTCTGCTTATTTTTGTGTATTTATGTGTGTATCATCTATAGAGTGTAAGTCTTGTGTAGTGATCTCTCATTTCCTTTCTGCCCATAGTCCCTGGTATCATCATGCTATACTAAAAGCATACAGCCAGGTCCATATTAGAAAAGCAGTATAAATGCACGTGGTCTGCTTATGCTCCATGCACAGATTGGAAATCACAAGTAATGAATACTAAATTCACATTCGTTATTTTATATATTTCTTCATCTCATTCCATGGATATTCCCTTTGTGGTAGTCTCCGGGCCCATTTACAGGATTTAATAAGAGGAGAGATGATATCTGCAATCTTAATTGTGTAGCAGGATGATAAACTCAGAGACAGAAAGCTTGTCTTGTAAATTTAATTTCTTCTAAGCCTGTTAAGAAGAATATATCAGAGAATATAAAAGCTCTCATCCCAAACTATTGTATTACATGAACTTTTCAATTCTCATGTCAACTAGTATTAATACATTTTATAGGCATAGGACCTCCCTTAGTGGATATATGGTACTTTTTTGTTTGATTCAAGATATTTCTATGTGGTTTATATCCACCACAGACCTATCTGACTCATCTCCATTAAATGCTTTTAATAAGTTGGGCTTAGAAAATGTCTGATTGCATTTGTATTTGCATTCTAGAGGATATAATAGATAATTCAATTTCCCATTACTTAAGGGAATTGCCTTGTCTCATAACTAGTTTTACTGCAGGTGGAAGAAAAAACAGTATGAAACACTGTAATCACTTTCCAATATCAGAATAAGACATTATCATTTTATTTTATTTAACATTTTTGGTTAAATATTTCATATGAGATTTCCATGTTATTCTTTTCTCTGGACCAATATCTCCTTTCAGTTTAATAGTACATTACCATAAGAACAGAAACAAAATGATCCTTAGTAGTAACCTCAGCAATGTATATAATTGCTGAAGTTAAGAGAAGGTGAATTGAATAATCAGGACAGAATAATGCATGAAGAAGGATCTCATGAACACAAAGGAAATCAGAGGAAACACATGATAATATTTGCCAAGGGAAGGAAGAATGCTGCTTTTACAGACAGGCTCACATTCAAATTTCCCCAATATTCATTTTGTGGATAAGAATCAAAGATGAGAAATGGTATTTTCTCAATTACAAGAGTTAATTATATGTTGCAGATGAGAACATGTATTTAATTCTGGTAGGAACAATTCAAAGGTGCCACATATTCTATGTTGTGCCTCTTACTTGGATGTAGACTCAATATCCTTTCACCTTAAGGTTAGTATTTGTGGGCTATGCTCATGAATAGTCAAATCACATTTTATATTTCTCAAAATAAAAACTATATTATGACCAGGCATCTATGTATGATAGAGTAATTATAGGAAGATTTTTAATTAGGTATATGACACAAAAAAGTATGCAAATGAGAAGAAAAAATGGATAAGCAAATTCCCCATGCACCAGAGGTGGTTTCCCTAGGTATCTTCCCTCTTTTCTGTAAGTAGTGCTTCAGAATTAGACTGCCTCACCAGATCAAAGATTCTTGGGGAGAGTGGAGAGCCCAAATGGCTAGCTGGCAAAGAAGCTTTCTGTGACTTTCTTATCCATGCTCACTTTCCCTCTGTTTCCTTGTGTTACCATCAGAGATTGATCTTTTGTTTAAGTTCATTGCCAGGCATTAAACTTTTGAGTATTTTTTGACCTCTTTTTTATTTTTTTAATTTATATTATTCTGATTTTACATTCATAGTGTTGGTTCCATTATCTTCCTCCCTGTCGTCCCTCTTCCAAAGGCCAAAATCTCACCACTGAAGTAGAAATAAAATGATCTCAATGTGGCTCAGGGAAATTCTTGGAAGAGGGGGACGTAAAGAATGTGAGAGCCACAAGTTGGGACATTATGCACAGAGACTTGGCCTACCCCCTAGAACTCTTGACTGCCCCCGCAATGCATGACTTTTGAGTATTTTTGACGAATTGCCCTTAATTACTATCACTAATACAAGAATTAAGAAACATCTTGCATATTTCTCTTTTTTGTTGTTTTCCTTGTACAAATTTGATCTGTTAGTTTCTATTTTGTTATCGTATAAATTGTTTCTGTTATCGTAAAAGCTCTTTGGAAATAGTCTTCAATTCCTAAAAGCAAAAGTAATATGTTGTTTTGTCTGAAGTCCTGCCGTACATATCCTTTATGAGTTTATATTGACGTGATACTCTTCTGCGATCAGTATTCAGCTCCGGAAAAAAGAAACCCATGTATAATTCATACTTATATAAAGTAATGAATGATTTATAATATAGTGTACAACCTTATGTATAATTCATTACATAAAATATTTTTCATAATTTATTACATAGTATATAAACATACAATATTACATGCTGTTCACTGATATTTTAAAAATTGTAGTCAAAATGTAATACCTAAATCTTTGTGTGCCAAGTAAATAATACAATAAATATAATGCTTTCTATACCTAGCTATTAATGTGATTTAACTCAGAATTTATCAAATAAAACAAATCTAACATTGTAGGACAGTCTTATAGGAAAGTAAAAGCTGCACAAATACTGGCATACTACTGTCCGTGATGCAGTCACCAGGGTGACAGGACCTTCAACATAGTGTTTAAGGGAGAGGCTGGTGTTAAAGAACTGCCAGATTATTTTGTGTGTGTGTGTGTATTTTCATGTATGAGAATGAGTACACATATATATGTGTGTAAGTGTGTATGGAGGACAGAGGTCAACACTGGGTGTCTTCCTCAACCACTTTCCACCCTGTTTTAAAAAGAGTATCTTAACACTTCCACTAGACTAGCCAGAATATCCAAGAGATCCTGGGGTCTCAGCCTTCCCAGTGCTGGGATTACAGGCATATACTATCGCACCTGACTTTTACTTGCCCGGGGGGGGGGGGGATCTTAACGAAGATACTCATGCTTGCAACATAAGCTCTTACCGACTGAGCCATCTCCAAATCCTCATGTGTTATATTTTTCTTTATTTATTTTTATTTTTTAAGAGAATATTTCACTCTGTAGCTTAGTCTCATCTTCAATTACATAGTTAAGACTGGCCTGGAACTCATGACAATTTTCCTCCCTCAGCCTCTGTGTTGGTGATACAAGTGTGAATCACCATGGCTGACATATTTTGACAGTAAGAAAAATATTCTTATGTATACAAATAGACTACAATACTTGAAAATAAAAAGATGGATTTGATACATTACCCAATTATATACAGGGAAATATTAGTTTGAGGCAGAAATTGCTTCCTAACAAAGAATGCAAAAATTGAGCTATAAGTCTGAATTTTATCCCTGTTAATAGAGTGTGTCTTCTTTAAGACATTATCCATGTCTCATTCATTTTCTATCACATACTATTATAACACCTAACAAATAAGAAGTGTTATAAAATCTGTGTGTAAAAAAAAGAAAGAGATCATTGGAATCTCTGAAGCATTTCCCAATTGCCTTGCTGTACTTGACAGTTCATTATTTAATTGGAAAATTTGCATATATATTTTTATAAGATGTAGATTTGAAATCTCCTTGTCACTATGTTGGTAGTAAATTCTCCATGGGTCTCTGATTTTCTGCATAGGCATAGGCACTGCATTTGTCATTGCTTGCTGTTCAGCACAGTATCACAGGTTAGAATACAAGAGGACGTACAGTCACCCCTCAGTAACCATGAGATTTCAAAACCACCTCATTCCCATATATACCTAAATCTGAATATGCTCATGTGTCATACAAAAGGATAGCATTTTGTACATAGGCTATGCACTCCCTATCCAATACTTCACATCATCATTATATTATTTATAAAACTTTTATTACCATTTAAATATTATGGAAGTAAATATGTTATATTATCTAGATATTCAAATGCAGTAATAATTTTATTCTAGTATTTTCTATACCTAGTTACTTGAATCTGTTGATACTGAACCTGTGTATATTGGGATCTCATTCTAATTTACCATCAGTTCTTTTCTCTGGCTCATAAATTAAGGCAGAGCTTAGCTGAGTCCTTCACTCAGGATTTCACAATGCTCTGTTTAAGGTGTTGGTTAGATCAAGTTGGTTGCTAAGCTTTTCACACTTTCAGTAGGGAAAGATCTACTTCCAAACTCACTTGAGTTTTTATTGTTAAATTTCACATTCTGGTAGCCGAATCAATAAAAGCTCAACTTTTTGGCTATAGCTGTGTAGAGGGAGGACATCAGTAGGCTCTTATTGCATGGCCCTCTATATAAACAGGCATGACAGCTTGATTGATCTCTATTTTGTATGTGTTTTAGAGACATTGTCTTTCTATGTAACCCTGACTAGAATCAAACTCATGGTCTTCCTGCTTCAGCTTTCCGAGTACTGGAATTACAAACACACTGATCATGTCTTGTGACAAATTATTTTTACTAAATCCAGTAGGAAAGATATTCTCTGTGCATAATACCAAGATAGGATTGCTTCTATAATACATCATTTCATATTATGTGTATAATATGTACTATTGAAAGTATAATATTATTATGCAAGTATATGGTAATTATAATTAAACCAAATTATGAGTTGCACTTTTTAGTCCAAAAGTTTGCTACATGAACTTAATTGATAAATACTTTAGGAAACTTCAAAACTTTTTCCTTAAAAGTAGGCATTTAATTCAAACATATTTATAAAAGTAATATGTATCCATTCATATATCTATATCATTCTATATAATTCTAGGAAGAGCATATTCTTAGGCCTTAATATTTTTATTTCTAACTTATATGTCAAGTGAGAGTATACTGGAAAAATTTATTACAAATACATATTTAAAAAATTTTATAAATTGTGAAAAACAAAACAGAAGTTAGTCTTTGTATGAAATTGTTTTATATATAATTAAAACAGAGTCAAAGTAAATATTATGCTTGAATGAAATACATGCTGGAGAGATGAGTAAGCAGTTAAAGGCACTTGCTTGCAAAGCAGGTTCAATTCCCCAGTTCCAGTGTAAAGCCCGATACACAAAGTGTCGCATGCATCTGGAGCTCATTAGTAGTGGCAGAAAGCCCTGGTATATCCATTTTCTCTTTCTATCTTTCTATCGCTCACAAAAAAGAACAAATAAAATATTTAAAATATATTGATATATATGAAACTCAGCACTGTGTACAATAAAAAATCTTAATTATTTAAATATTAAAGTGATAATCTGTCCTTGGCTTATTTTCTTTTTGCTTGTTTAAACTTAATTTTATAGAGAAAAAGTGCTCAAAAGAAGATATATGATTTACTTTATTTTACAGTTTCATATTTCATATTGTAATAACTATAATATTAATGTAATATATGAATTTTCTTAGGTCACCTTAATAAAATGTAAACTAGGTATATTAAATGAAAAATAAATGTATGTGTTTGTATTTCTGCAGTTGAAAATTAAGAAATGCAAGATTAAGATTCTCCTAGGCTTGGTTAGGCCTTGGTGCTGTTCTGGCCTTTGTGATTTCTCATGGTGTCCTTACAAGGTATTTCATTTTTATTTTTTTTTTATTTTTTTAAAAATTAAAAAAAAATTATTGACAACTTCCTTAATTGTAGACAATATCCCCTGGTACATCCCTCCCTCCCCCCACTTTCCCCCTTTGAAATTCCACTCTCCGTCATATCTCCCCCCCCCCCCCAGTCAGTCTCTCTTTTAATTATGATGGTCTTGTGTAGGTAGTTTCAGGAACTGTGAGGTCATGGATATTCAGACCATTGTGTGTCTAGAGGAGCTCATTGTAAGGAGTCCTACCCTTCCTTTGGCTCTTACATTCTTTCCCCTACCTCTTCAGCAAGGGACTCTGAGCCTTGGAGATGTTTCAGTGCTGAGTACTCCTCTGTCCTTTCTTCTCAGCACCATGGTGCCTTCTGAGTCATCCCAAGATCGCCACCATCTGAAAAGAGAAGCTTCTTTATCCAAAAGTGAGAGTGGCATTAATATATGGGTGTGGACCTTAAGAGAAGTGCTTACTGGGCAGTTTTGTAAGCATAGTATATACATTTACCCAGACACCAGCAGATGTTGCACCTAAGGCTCATGACTATCCCTGTCTCAGTTTACAGTATCAAGGATGTATTCCCTCCCATGGAGTGGGACTTCAGACCAATTAGAGAGTGGTTGTTTTCCCCTATAACAGACAGGCCACTATTGTACCTATTGGCTCACCTGGACTGGATGGCCAACTTTAAAGCTTGCAGTGTCCACTGTTGAGTATCTTCACTGGTGTTTTCTCTCTCTCCCACTGAACTGTATGCAGCATAGTTTTTTACTGCTTTCTGTCAGCTGGTCCACATGGAGGAGGATTTCAGCTCGGCCCTAGCAGGATTTCTCAGTGACTTGCAGCCCAAGTATGTGGACTCTTCAGCAATAGGGTCTTACTATTTATTTCTGGTGGGAAACCAAGGGCCTTGGTAATGGCCTATAATGTTTTCAGGATATATGTAACCTCCCTGACCAACTACTCACTGGAGGGTATCTCATCCCTAGCACTGGAAATTTTCTAATAATAATCTATTGCTTCTGATTGTTCCATTGTCCAGAAAAGTAGGTTTCCATATGACTTATTTATATCCTCTTAGATTTTTATTAGGTACTTCTTTGTATTCCTATAATTTGGTGTTCTTTTCATAAGGGCTCTCTTTATATTAGATTAGAACCACGTCTTAAAGACCTCATTCTTAATTAGTAACCTCTTTCTTTACTTTCAACACAGTCACATATGTAGTATAGGAGCAGGGATAGGGCCTCAATACATGAATTTCAAAAAGATATAGTGTAGCTTATATAACTGTATTTTATTCCAGTTGGTCTAGAAATATGCATTTTACATTTGGTACATTTTATTAACAAAAAATAATATACCAAAAATATAGAAGTCCAAGCTATGCAATATAATGATATTTTCATTTTGTGTCCTGGGAGTATAGTCAGCAGATCAGAATGTCCCCAGATGCATCCAATCAGCCTACTCCTTCTATAAGTGCTCTGTTATAAGGGATGAGGGTATGGTTCAACAAGGAAGAGTGCATATTGCACAAGTATGAGGACTAACACCAAGGGGGTGAGGTGCAGAAATAAGAGGATCACTTGGGTTCCTGGTTAACCCATCTAATCAAAAGCAAAATCAAAACAACAACCCCTGATCTTAAAGTTCAGTGAGAGACTATGTCTCAGGTAAATAAGGTAGAAAAGCAATAGAGAAAGACACATAGCATCTATTTCTGGCCTCCATATGAATGCACATATGCAAACACATACATATAACACATAAACACACACACATCATACCATATGTGCATAAGAAAACTTCATTGCAATAGACTTGCAAAATGAAAGAGCAAATAGTTTGTTGTATGCTTTTGTGTAAGTAATCCTATTGCCAATGGTCCTCAATAATAAGAAATTAACTCCCAAATGTTGTTTCTCCCAGTTTCAAATTAGGTTCATTTTCATTTCTGTCCCATTAACATGCATTAATTTAATATTTTTTTATATATTTCGATAGCAAGGGATAGAAACCAAATGTGAGATATCAACTAGCTTACATAATCAATTCATTTTTTCTGTTTATAGGACAGAGGGAGACTCTTTACTACCCAAGCAGTAATTTGGTAGTTAGATTTCATCAAGCACTATTTGTTTTTGTTGTTTGCTTGAATATTCCATTTTATCTGAGATAAATAAGCACTTTCTACATGAAAATGACCATAATTCATTTGATCACTGAAAAGAAAGAAAAAGCATTAAACGAAATAAGCTGTATATATAGTTCAGTCTAAAAGAATTTCAAATAAAAAATCTGTATCTATAAAAATAATAACCTGCTTGAAATATATGTTTTTGTTAAAGGAAATAGAGCCAAGATTGTCCTTTGGTTCAGTTTTTAATACTAGGCAAAAAAGTGTTATATGACAAAATGAAGAAATATGGATTAAATTTTTGCAGTAGTCACTTAAGCAAGGTAGTCAAGATGTCAGAAATGATTTATGTACTTATGATTTTGTGTGGGTCTTTAATTTTTTATCTCTGATATTAAGAAATGAATTGAGTCACCATGAGAATAACTGTTAAATAATTTGAACTAAATAAAAACAAAGTATTCAAAAACACTGGGAAATATTTAGTGTTTGAAAAGAATCAGAAATAAATTGAATTTACCCTGAATTCTTTTTCACTTGAGGGCTATTTGTCATGGATATTGGATTACTCTACAATTGTGACTAACACAGTATAGCTCTGTCCTGTTGTAAGGAGTTTATGTACCATTAAATTTACATGTACATGCTTTCTGTACTAAGAATACCGGGCGACTAGTTGCAGACATCTGCACAGTTTAAGACATTTGCCAAAGCATATATCTACAGCTATAATAAAAGTAAGAGACCACACTATTATGACTTTGTTATTTTATAAATAAAATATTTGGGTACTAATATTGAAATAGTTAAGTTCTGCTGTCAACTTCACCAGATTAGGAATGGAGCGAGTGCTACACACTCTTGGGCTGCTCTTTGAGGGCATTTCCCAGAAGGATTAACTGAGGGAGGAAGTCGACCTTTCAGGTTGGGCAGCCCTTTAATGGGATACTATGTAAGGAAGCACCATGAGAATAATGGGCTATTTTTTTTTCCTTCTGCCCATGTTTTTCTTACTGGTGCCATGTATCTACTGTTCTTTAACTGTTCTCTGAGGACAATGGAACCCAGTCTGAATCTAATATTATGTATTAAATGGATGCCTGTTTCTTTGACTTTCCAGCTTACATCCAAACTCATGGGTGAGTAGCTGCAGGACGCCAACTTTCCTATTTGTAGACAACTATTGAACTGCCTGGCATATGTCTTGTGATCTATTCCAACAATTCACTCCCCCACCACCCTTTTTTTCTTGGGTTAGTATATACAATGTGATGTGTGTGTGTGTGTGTGTGTGTGTGTGTGTGTGTGTGTGTGTGTGTGTGATAGTGGCATAGTATGTATGGCATTTGCATGTGTATGTTCCGGTGCAATGCCCCATGCCCTTGTCAGGGGGTACTCTAACCTGTGGTGGTCAGAGCAGAATGTTGGGTGTCCCACACCATCACCCATCTTCCCTTCTTATTTTGAACCAACATCTTGATCTGGTGATTCTTGGGTCTCTGCTCCCCCATGAGAGTGGGGTTACAGATGCACAGCCACAGGCAGTTATTTATTTGGGCCCTGGGGGATCAAACTAGAGCTTTCTCTCAGGCTTTCGCAGGCCCTCATACTTGCATGGGAAGTGCTTTAAGTACAGTGTCAGTTCTCCAGCCTATCAATGCCATGTTTACTACATAGTCTCAAAACTAGTTTCATATGAATATCCATAGCAATAATAAACACATAACAAGTATTCTTATATTTCAAGGTCAATGGTTGTTCTCTCTTCTTTGAATATGCTGTAAGCGTCTTCCTTTGTCCCAGACATATAAAGTGTGAATCTTGGTTAGGCATCCTTCCATTGCAGGAGGATTATTGCTGAAGGGATATATATACTTTCTGTAATTCTCCTGTTCTTTGAGATGTCTTGTTTAAGAGTTTCTTTCTCTTTGGTTGTTTTCTTTCTTTCTTTCTTTCTTTTTCTTTCTTTCTTTCTTTCTTTCTTTCTTCCTTTTCTTTTTTTTTCCTTATTTATTTATTTATTTATTTATTTATTTATTTATTTATTTATTTATAAATATTATTATTTTTGCAGGTAGGGTCTTGGCCTAGCCCAGGCTGACCTAGAACTCATTCTGCAGTCTCATGCTAGCCTGGAACTCTCAGAAATCCTTGTAAAAAAGAATCTTTGAATCTGCTGTGTCCAAGTCTACCAAATAATTAAGGTCATTCATCATACATTTGAACTTGGCAATGAGGCATATCCCAATTGGTTGACTAATTTATATATATAATACATGATCCAATTGGCACATGGATTTCCCCAGTCATTCATTCTTGAGAACCTTCTTAAGCAGGAGGGGGTGGCAAGCACTCTTTATTTGGAAGATTTTCTGCTTTTCTTTTCCCTTACTTTTAATTTTTCTTAAAATAAACCTATCATAATTTACCTTTGTGTCTTCATTTCTGAATTATGTACTAATTGTAAGAACTTGAGATTTGAGAACCATTGGCTTGGAGAGTTCTAAGCCCACTCACAGCCGAGTCCCCATAGTCCATCATAACACTAGGTAGGCTAATTCATTTGACAAGGGAACTCATAGTTAAATATCAGTGAAATATTCACGGAATGGGAGGCCAACCCTATGGGCAGTCACACAGTCATTCCTATAGTCTTAAATCCCAGTAAAACCTATATAGGAGGTAGGTGACTTTGCAGGTTAAAAGTGCAGATTATATGTCTATATCACTTCTGGGGAACAATACATCCTGAAGGTAACTGAAGCTGAACATATGGGATATTTCTATACCCTGTGCCACTCATCTATTACAAATTTGTTTTTATCTTAATTTTAATGCCATTTTATGTGCTTATTATTGGACTATAGATGTTGTATAACAATGTAAATTTTAAAAGTAAATTTGATTGTATTAAAAGTTTCTTGAGGACATGATGAATATTTTTCATTTTTATTTATCTATATATGTCTCCAAATATACCCTTATAGATTTGTTACAATAAAAATACACATGGAGGGCTGAAGAGATGGCTTAGCCTTTAAGATGTTTGCCTGCAAAGCCAAAGGATCCCGGTTCAACTCTCCAGGACCCTTTAAGTTCGGTTGCAGTGGCTGGAGTCCCTGGCACACCCATTCTCTCTCTCAATCCCTCTCCCCCTCTTTCTCTCTCTCAAATAAACAAATAAAATATATTTTAAAAGGATAATTAAAAAAAATACACATGGAGTCATTTAACCAAGACATGAACTTGAAAATTTTAATTTAAATGCAACAAATGATTCTGAAAATATCTTTAAAGAAATGGTGAAAGATATTTGACCAGAAGTTTGTGCATTATTACTTTCAAAATTTTCCTTCTTGGAGAATCACCTAAATATTTAGAAATGTAAACAACCAAGAATGATGAGCTTTATATAAGTGGAAAAGAGCTATTAGAACATGCTGTGGTCTGCATTGCTTTCCCATAATATCTGTACACATTTTATAGATGGGTTCAATTAATATGAGAGATGTGCTTAATTTGAACTAGCCTATATGAATATTTACATTTCAAATATGATACTACTGTTTTGCTGAAGTTCAGGTTTTTAAAATAAACAAAAATGCTGTTAAAACTTTCAGTGAATCTGAATAGTATGGCTCCAATCTTTTTTTTATTGACAACTTCTATACTTACATATAAAAAATGCATGATATATCCCTCCCCTCCCCCATTCCCCTTTAGAACTCCAATTTCCATCATATCCCCACCCTCTCTCCATTAGTCTCTCTTTTAATTTGATATCATTATCTTTTTCTTCTATCATGAGTGTCTTGAGAAGGTATTGCTAGGCACTGCGAGGTCATGGATATCAAGGCCAATTTCTGTCTGGGCAGTTGCATTGTAAGGAGTCATACCCTTCCTTTGGCTCTTCCATTCTATCCACCCCCTCCTTCCACAATGGTCCCTGAGCCTTGGAGGGTGTGACAGAGGTGTTTCAGTGCTTGGCTCTCCTCCCATCCCTTCTTCTCAGCACTATGTTGCCTTTTGGGTCATCCCAGTGGTCATAGCCATCTGAAAAGAGAAGCTTCTCTAACCAGAAGTGAGAGTAGCATTAATATGTGAATATTAAAATTAAGCGTAGTGCTTTCAGGGCAGCTTGGTAGGAATAATATATACATTTAACCAGACAAGAGCAGGCTTTATACCTCTAAGGCTCTTGACCTCCCCTGCCATAGACTTTTGATCAGGTTCTTCAGTACCAGGTATGTATTCCCTCCCACAGAGAGGGCCTTCAGTCCAATTATGGAGCAGTTGGTTACCCCAAGAGCATACATGCCACTATTGCATCCGTTCAGTCATTGGACCTGTATGGCCAAACTTGAATTTTCAATGTCCACTGTTTTCACTGCAGATGACTTCTGTCTCCCATAAGGCTGCATGCACTGCAGCTTTTTTCCAGCTTTCAGTTGGCTGGTCTACAGAGAGAAGGTTTTCTGCTCAGCACCAGCTTGCTTTCTCAGTGATCTTGCCTCTTAGGCAAGAGATGTCTTCAGCAATAGGGTCTTAACATCTGTTTCTCAAAGGCAGTCAAGGGCTTGGGAAATAGCCTTTAATGTTGTGGAGGTTACCAGGACCTCCTTGGCCAACAACTCACTGGAAAGTATCCCATCCCAGGCACTGAAAATTTTCTAGTAACAGTCTACAGCTTCTGGATGTGCCATTATTCAAAAAAAAATAGGTTTACATAAGTCTTAGTCACAATATCTTGAATTTAGATTGACCCTCCCCCTGCCTTTCTTTTATGCATTCTTTCCCCATGGCCTCTCTTAGGCCATTCCCCTCCCTGTAATCTGTTCTTCTACTTACATATGTGCAATATCATACACTTAAATCCTTCCCTTTCCTACCTCCCTTATAGTCTTTTACCAGCTTACTGGTTTTTGGTACCTATTTTTGGTTCCCGTTCACACACAAGTCTATACATGTGACATTTGGCTTTCTGAGCCTGGGTTACTTCACTTAATATAATCCTTTCCAGACCCATCCATTTCCCTGCAAATTTCATAATTTCATTTTTCTTCACCGCTGAATAGAACTCCATTGTGTAAATGTACCACATCTTTATCATCCATTCATCTGTGGAGGGACATCTAGGCTGGTTCCATTTCTTAGCTATTGTGAATACAGAAGCAATAAACATGGTTGTGCAAGTATCTCTAAGGTAGTGAGAAGAGTACTCTGGATATATGCTTAGGAGTTCTATAGCTGGATCATATGGTAAATCTATATTTAGCTGGCCTAAGAACCTCCACTATGATTTCCACAATGGCTGGACCAGATTACTTTCCCACCAACAGTGTAGAAGTGTTCCTCTTTTTCTGCATCCACATATGGCTCCAATCTTTAACCCTAGCACTCGGGAGACTGTGGTAGGATTATAGTCATGAATTCAAGAATAGCCTGGGCTACAGAGTGAGGTCCAGATCAGCAGGAGAGATAGTAAGATCCTGCTTCCAAAAAGAGAGACTTTTAGTGGTAGATTTCACTAATTCAACAATTTTCCAGATATATGTATATTCCATAGCTATATAAAATATACTTATTTGTAAAAAATAAGAGCAATAAACAGAAATTTAAGCCATCAGTGTTTCGTTGAAAATCCTCTGAGTACAGCTTCATATGTTTTTTGGAGTACAGAAATAAGTGTTAGCGTTTAAAGGAGATTTCATATTTCACCATCACTAATCTGCAGTGCTTATGTGGAATTTATCTGTGTCATTTTATGCTCTGTCATTTGTGGCCTTTCCTAAAGTATGACTTTATCGTGTATCCTTTCTTTCAAGCATTGTTTTGTCTGATTGAAAAATATATTGATTATAAAATGGAAAGTTGAAAAGGTTAAACCTTATAAAGAATTTGTTCTAAAGTATTTTTTAGTAAATACTTAGCATGAATATTGTATAAATACTTGTGACCCTAATCATATTATATTTGTATTTTATTATTCCAGATTCTACTACAAAACACACATAAACTCTGGAATATTATCTGCAAAGTCATGGCAATAGTTTTGTCCTACTAAGCAGACATGTGAGGGCATTCATTTATGCAAGCAATGACAATTAACCAAGCATCCAAATTCTATTACAGAGTCTTACATCCTTCATCACAAGTACTGGAAGTGGATATGCTCTCTTGATTTTTGAAAAAAAAAAAAAAGTGATTTTCTCATGCTTACTTCAGAAGATTGATGGGGTGTGGATGCTTCATTTTTCCAAGAATAAATCAAATTAGCAATTAACTCCTTCACAGGTAGAAACTGCTGAGCTTAGTGGAGCTTTACAAGGTTTTATCTCATCAAAATTAAGTAATTGCTACAATAATAGATGAGGTTAAATAAAAGGATTGCATAGAATTGGGGAAAGCATGCTTATGCATGCTTATTTTTAACATGAATTAGAGTTAGCTTGGTTTTTGAAAGTTATAAAGGTCTTTTAGAAACACACTGGCTTCTATGGCACACAAGCTACAATTATCCACACATTGGGGGATTGTCATTTCAGTTTATAGTGTTGAAAGAAAATAGCAGCTTTTATTTTCATGTGATTAACAAAATCATGACAAAATTGTGTTATGAGTTTCATTATCAGTCATGATGATGCTATATTTTAAAAATAAAACAGAATATTTAGAAAATGGAAAAAAAAAAATAAGACCTGTAAAGTTGGTAAGAGTGGAAACTGAATTCTCTTTATAAAAATATGAAGACAAAAATGTCCACAGGAGATTGCTGACCCTAATTATAACATAGAATGAACTCTGTGTGGTAGTTTGAATATATTGTCCCCCAATATATTCAGTATTTTATTAGTTTATAGTTTGCATCTGCAATCACCTTGCTAGAGGCAAGGTCACTGGGGGCCCGGTCTTAAGGTGTGGTGATGGGTTTGAGATTCCATTGTAAAGATATGCAAATGTGTCTAGCAGGAGTTCCTGAAGTCTGCTGTGTGACCTTTTGGCTGTAGTTAGTTTTGCTCTGTGTGCTGTGGTGGCTGGTTGGCTTTTGCTCTCTCTGCTTGGCCCTGTGAAGGCCAGTTGCTTCTCCTGCCATTATGGAACTTCCCCTGGATCTGTAAGCTTCAATAAATAATATCCCTTCCTCCATAACTGTGCCTGGTCTGGAAGTTCATCTCAGCGAACCTGAAGCTGTCTGCTACAGTAAAGTGGTACCAGAAGTGGGGTGAGATGAACCTGACCGTGTGGATATTCGTCTTTTGGAACCTTTGTTTTGGAGGAATGGGCACGGACTTGGTGCTTGCAACTGAAGATGCCTTCTGGAATGGTAAGCCAAGTTTTATGAACTATTCTGATGAGAGTTTGAGAATGCTAAGTGCAGACAGTATTGGACTTCGAGGCTTGGCTTATGAGCTTTCTAAGGGGAAGGAAAGACTGCAGAGGACTTTGTTGGAACTGGGCTACTGGCATAAGGGATGGCTACATTCTGCTATCCAGGCCCAGAAAGTTTGATCAAGGTTAAATTTGTAATGGACTGATGTGCTTGGCTGAAGATATCGGACTGAGATTTTAAGATTTAAGTTCAAAAAAACCTGAAGCAAGTTAAAAGTAGAGGCACTGAGACTGGTTTAGCTGCTATTGTCAAACACATTAGCAATCTTAAGGGAGGTGGAAGGAAGGTGGCCTGACTTGATTTACATTAAAACAATGGAGAGGATGCCTGAGGAAAGACTGTTAAAAATGCAAACTCTTGGAAAGAGCTGACTGGAGAAGGAACCTGCTTTTCAAGGCTATGATTTATTTTGTCCCTGGATTAAGAATATGGCTGTGTACTGCACACCTGGTATTAGTTTTGGAAGCATGAAAAATGCATGGAGTGGTCATGAGTTGCACACGGTTCCAGGAGCCGCTGCTGAGATGCGGCATGAAGCAGGGCATGAAGTCCCTGAGGAATAGGCTGGAAGAGCCTTTTGGAAGATGGACCGTGGTTTGCATGGAGACCTGAAGATGTTTTGGATATACCAGGACTGTGCATAAGGGCTACCATGGAGTGCAGTGTTGGCATGGGATGAAAGTTTTCCCTGGCGACTCTGCCCAGCTGGAGGGGCAGAATTGGAAAACATGGAGACTGTTAGTCTCTGGTTATATTGAACTTGAACTGCAGAAGTTTGATGACGGCTGATGGTGGTTGAGTTTGCATGTTATAGTCTCTCCTTGCTATGCCTTATACCACTTAAAAATGTTTACTCTGTGCCTTTACATGTTGAAAGTATTTAACTTGTTTGATTTTACTCACTATCTTAAGATGACCAAGACTGTGAGAACCTTTGAAATTGGACTGAGTACAATTTACAATGTGTGATAGTTATAAATCTATTGGGGACCAGGAGCTAAATATATTGGGGGCCAGGGGCGGAATGTGGTAGTTTGAATATATTGTCCCCCAATATATTCAGTATTTTATTAGTTTATAGTTTGCATCTGCAATCACCTTGCTAGAGGCAAGGTCACTGGGGGCCCGGTCTTAAGGTGTGGTGATGGGTTTGAGATTCCATTGTAAAGATATGCAAATGTGTCTAGCAGGAGTTCCTGAAGTCTGCTGTGTGACCTTTTGGCTGTAGTTAGTTTTGCTCTGTGTGCTGTGGTGGCTGGTTGGCTTTTGCTCTCTCTGCTTGGCCCTGTGAAGGCCAGTTGCTTCTCCTGCCATTATGGAACTTCCCCTGGATCTGTAAGCTTCAATAAATAATATCCCTTCCTCCATAACTGTGCCTGGTCTGGAAGTTCATCTCAGCGAACCTGAAGCTGTCTGCTACACTCTGCAACATAATTTTTGGTAAAATCCACAAACATCATTTAGTATATTATTGCACCGCTAAATAATTCATTAGATTAAAATATAATATTTGCTTTGATTTTTTTTTTAATTTTTAGGAACATCTTGTTTTTTTCTTCCCATATTTAGATTCATGTTTCTCATCATCACTGGGTAAAGTCAGTCTAGCCAATTCATACTTAACCCATTTCTTCATCAAGGGACTTACCTCATTTGGACACCTACTTAACATACTTTCCATGTTTGAACGATAAATCCTCTCATTTCCTTTCTCTCTTCTTAGTATTTTTATTGTGGGATTAATTATACTATTCTAATGAAGACTCCTTGAATTTTTAAGCCTTCAATGTTTTGTACATCATATAAAGCTATAAAAGCAAATAATGCATGCTGGCCTCTGTGGCATCTGTTTCTCTGGGCTGAATAATGCTCTCAGTGGGATAAAAAGGTAAGCATTGAAGTAGGTCAGGGATTTCCTTACAAATAGTATCACCACTCTATTGCTCCACTATAGAAAATAACAAGAGCATGTTTTTATCTGCTTGTGAAGCCTTTGACATCTTCTGTGCTCTTTCAAGGCCAGGCCCCAGCAGAATAGGTTGAATTAATCTCTTTAGGTTTAAGCTTATTTATCAAAACTGAAGAAGGCTGTATGCTAAAGTCTTAGGTCAAGCCCTCTGCTTTCAGTATTGCCCTCTGTCTTCATATAGCTGAGATGTGACTTACCATTATCTTTACCATTTAAGTAATGCTTCCCAGCTGCCTCATGTTGGCAGAGCATAGTAATACATTGTATAAATATTGAAAGGTATAGTATCATTAACCCATATCTGAGTTAAGGAGAAACAACAACAAAAAATGTAGCAATGAAATTTTGGGACTTTACTGAAAAGAAATAGTATGTTCTATTCAATTTTTAAAATATTTATGTAAACATTGTATGTACACACAAAGGCACACATAAATTTAAAACAAATAAAAGCTAAGATTTCTGGCAGTTGTAAATCAGAATTCTAGTATCAATACAATATAACATATGATAATATTTCTTGAATAATCATAAATAATGTTATATTATATTATATGCTATCATTCATTGTCCTTTTGTGAATTCCTTGGTACATCAGTTCTGATTTTCTTAGTAAAGACAGTGAAAACTAAAAGCTTACTGGTAAGAGATCTAGTTGTTAATACTAATATGGTTGTGAGTGACTTTAGATAAACTTACTAATTAGAAAGTTTTATTCTTGTCAATTTGCCAACAGTCAAACCAGAACATACCTTCTCCCTTTTTCCCAAGGCCAACCCCAAATTATTTATTTATTACTATAATTTCCTACCTTTCTCCCTCTGTGCTGTTTTGTTGAAGTTATTGAAAATACACTGAGGGTATGTTCCATATATAAAGATGATGAATAAATCATAGTGCTGCCTGGAAAAACTGAGACAACAAGATACACACACACACACACACACACACACACACACACACAATGAAAAATGTCTTAAAGTTTTAAAGTCTAAATGCTTTTGGACAGTGGAAAAGTGAATAACCAAATGGGCTAAAGTGCTGTGTGAGGAAAATTAAATTACTAATACAGTGGGTCAATCTATGCTAACCTTTGAATATGAATGTCTCCCACAGGCTAGGAGAAGAACTCTTGTTCCATAGTTAGCCATACTATCTTGCAATGCTGTGGCGCCTTTATTAAATGGGCTATAGAAGGCCAAAATGTGCTTTTTAATAAATTAATTTATTTTAGACCTGAGTCGAGACTTCTGGTTAAGATGGTGGCGTAGGGACCACACCAAAACAGCTTAGGGGAGAAAAAGAAAAAAAAAAAACCCACCACCACCACCACCACCAACAAAAACAGCAACAACAATGAAAACAGCAAAATACGCTCCTCTACTAAAAAGTGAGGTGTATAATAAATTGTCAACTGCACCAGAGACATAGGTGAGATCCATAGCATCTAGAGCCCACAGAAGCAGGCAGAAGCTGCTCTAGCAGTGGCAGCGAGTTCCATGCGGCCACAGCTGCAAGGCTCAGCCTGAGCAGTAGGAATTTAAAGCCAGGTAAGGGCATTCTCCACTCACACTGGCCTCCTCACAAACTCAAGAAATGTGGAAGGAGGACGGCAGAGACCAACGGAGCAGCTTGTAAGGAGGTAGATCATGTGGACCAGCACGCTTTTGGTTTTCATGCAGCCATTTTTCAGACATCCAAGAAACATATGTCCCCTAGAACAGACTTTGGAGTAGCTTGAAGGAGTACACAAAGGCTAGTTGACTTCCTGGCATTAGTGATTTGGGGTTAAGTGGAACATAGAGGTTTAATAATGCCTCTATCCTTTGAAAGTATGAATAATTTTTTTTTAAGAGCCAAAGGAAGAGTAGGACTCCTTACAATAGGCTCCTCCAGACACAAAATGACCTGGATATCCATGACCTCATAATGCCTGACACGACCTACATAAGACCAACATAATAGGAGTAAAAGATCATTGCATCAAACTGAAAAGAGAGACTGATTGAGAGGGGAAGGGAATATGATGGAGAGTGAAGTTTCAAAGGTTAAAGTGGAGGGGAGGGAGGGAAATACCATTGGATATTGTCTACAATTAAAAAAGTTGTCAATAAAAAATAAATTAAAAAATATTTTAAAGAAAGTTTAATAGGTGTTTTTTTTTAGGCCCTCTTGTATCCCACTATTGGTGGGAGCTTGATATTGGAGAGTGTCCCAGTTCCAGGTATGGATTCTGTTCCACTGAGCAGATCCATTAGCTAAATCTAGAGCAGTTGGTAGCCCATCATGGCTGTGTGTCACTACTGCACTTGTGTGAGCATCACGTCAGGTTGTTTGCTGCTGGGTAGCTTAGACCACGAGTTGCTTAGACAGATGTTATCTGTTTGAGCATTGTAGCCTGGCCCCTGGTTTCAACCTGTCTCTCTGCTTGTGGTCCACTGACATAAACAGCCTTCCTGTGGCAATGAAATTATCTTGTCAGCCACATTCCCCATTTGTTTTTTCTGCCAGTAATGACTCAGACCCTCTGAAATCGTAAGTAGAAATGAATCTTTCTTCCCTCAGATGTTTCTTTCAGATATTTTGGTAACAGTAGTAACAAGAGAAGTAGGTTTTTGCTTTGACTAAAACTAACCTTGTCATTCTTGTGACTTTAGAACTACTTTATGGTAGTTTTTTTTGTTGTTGTTGTTTGTTTGTTTTAATTTAGAGATGGAGGATAAAGTGTTTAGAATACTGTAAGCAGAAGTAAATAGAAGAGTCTGCTGAGAAATAAAATGACCAAAATATCAATGGAAATAGAGCAAATGAAGTCATGGCTCAAGAGGCTTCTTGCGGAAATGATGACCCTCCTAGGAAATGGAGTAGAGACTATTGTGCTACATTGTAGCAAATAATGTATGTGTGTTTTGCTTTTGTTCTTCAAGTATGAGAAAGACTGAATACAAATGTAATTCACTTTTGTGCAGCAAATTTTCAGAAGAAATAGCATAAAGAATGTGGTATGGTTTTGTCTGAATGCTTTTAGTCAGGTTTATAATGAGAATAAAGTTTGAAGTGAGACTAAAATATGGAAAAACTGTACAGTTTGACCAGCAAAATAAAGTGAAGTACGATAACATGATAGACAAAGAGAGCATAACTGTTAAAGATATACTGCCATCACGAAGAATTGTAACACTGGTGCTTTTAGGGCAGTGCAGGAAATTAGTGAAACTCCATCCATCAAAGTCCCAGAGTATAGAACTACAAAGAATTTCAAAGACTTTTCTTCAAAAGGAAGCAGCTACAAAGTTTCCCTTCTCACACAGCACTGTGTTTTCCTGGTGTCTTGCCACAGAGGCAGGTGGGAAGTACCTACAGCAATATATTGAAGATATATGTTACTTGCTTTATAGGCATACAGAATACAGGAAGTTATTTGATCATGAGGGCCTGTTCCCAGATTGTGGGAAAAACAAAATAAGCCTAAATGTCAAAAAATGTGTGGCATGCTAGTATTACCTGCAAGAAATAGGAAAGTAATTAATACTGTCATATATATGAATCATTTGGAAATAACAATGATATTTGTTAAGATGTATATTTCTGGGTATGGGTATCACAGCTTAATTCTAGTGTTTGTTATAAATCCCATAGCATAATGATAATAGATGTCTTAGCTTGATTTAAAATTATTTATTTATTTATTTAAGTGAGAGAGAGAGAAAGACAGAGAGAGGGAGAAAGTGAGGCAGATAGAGAGTATGGCCACACAAGGGCCTCCTGCCATTACAAACAAACTCCACATATACATTCCATCTAGTGCGTCTTCTTTACATAGGTACTGAGTAATTGAACCTGGGTCCTTGGGCTTTGCAGACAAATGCATGAACTGCTAAGGCATCTCTCTAGCCCTGAGCTTGAATTTTTATTGATAGTGAATACTACCTTGGTCATCAGCTACTTGTGAGTTGAAATACATAGAATCAGTCTCTGTCATATTCATTGTGCCTATGCTGTCAATACTAGGGACAACATGCAGAAAATGTCCTGGACAATGCTACAATGACAGTGTTAAGTAACTAACATCTCTAATTTCACTTATAAAACAAGCCTTCTTGATGTGGTTAGTGAGGGAGTGACAGTATATGTGGACAGTTGAGTACTGAACCCTCCCATTTCTTCTGTGTTCTTAGCCTGTGCAAGTCCCTCATCTGTACCAATTACCTCAGGATTCCAGTTAGAAAACAAACATTTATTTAAATATCAACACTAAAATAAATCAAAAAACTAATTCTTTTAACATGCCTTGAAAAGATGAATTATATTGTCTGAAAGTTGAATGAGGACTTAATGCATTTTTAATTTGAAATAATACTTGAGGTCAGGATTGGTGCTGCACACCTTTAATCCCAGCCCATGGGAAGCTGATGTAGGGGAATTAGCCTGAGGTTGAGGGCAGTCTGAGGCTACAGAATGAATTCTACATCAGCCTGGGATAGAATCAGACTCTACTTTGGAAAATAAATGGAATAATATTTGTAAATCAACAAAATTTTGGTAAAAATATAGAAAAATGCTTGTACTTTCCATAACTCATTAGGTATTGACAAAAAACTCATATTGTAAGGTAAATAACTTTACTCTAGAAACTGGGTATGTAAGAAACAAAACTCTCATTTTATGAAATATGTATTTCCATATGTTTTGAATGTCTGTAGTTGAAGTTACTGAAAAATTCAAATTTTGTATATATATTTACAATGATAAATTGCATAGTCTTAAAAATTCAAATTGTTAATAAAAGAAATGAGTCTGATTACACTGTAAACAAGTGAGACTGCTTTCTATTTTGAACTTTTACTCTGAATATATAATTAAATTACATGTACACAGTTCTAGTTATAAAACAGTATACTGAATATATATACTTATTTCCTTGACCTTGGTTTTGGTCATGAGATTTTGACTTTTGCTTTGCTGCCAGATATGACACTGAATATATGCTTTTACACGGTATGTGTTATGGCCTTAACTCATGTTGTAGTTTCTACAAGTTCCCCACATGGAATATTATTACATACAATTCATGTTCTTTGCTCAATCATTCCCTTAATATTGAAATATAAAGAATAGACAATAAACTTATTAAAAACCTTAAGCAGTATAACCTCTTTTAAATGATATAGATATAATTTATATATGTATATATAAACAAATGGGTACTGAGTAATTGGAGAGATGGCTTAGCAGTTAAGGCACCTGCCTACCAAAGGACCCAAATTAATTCCCCAGGACCCAGGTAAGCCAGATGCACAAGGTAGCATATGCATTTAGAGTTCATTTGTAGTAGCTGTATGCCCTGGCTCAAACATTCCCTGCCCTCCTCTTTCTCCCTCCCTCTCTCTCTCTCTCTCTCTCTCTCTCTCTCTCTCTCTCTCTCCTTGTCTGCCTCTCTCTCTCATAAATAATAAATAAAATTTACAAAATTATATTTATACACTCATATATGTATTATGTATGTATATATATTCCATTTAAAATACTGATTTCCAAAAGGCTAATCTGGAAAGAAAGAACAACAATTGGAATATGAACTGTCATTTTGTTGGACTTTTCTGAAACTAAAGAATCTTAGAAGCCATATGAGCAATGCCCTCAGATTTTAAATGTCCGAATATTTTGCCAGGCAACTCAGCTGTGCAAATGCGTTTCTCTCTATTGACATTTCATCAAGCCAGAACTTTTTATTTATACAGAGCATTACATACATTTGGAATGTTTTTAATCTCTTTCAGTGAAAATTAACCACAGTGTGCTCTTCAGGCATAATATCATTAGGCAGGCACACAAATATTTCAAACATGTGAAAGGAAAGAAACATAGAGAAATGTCCTGGAATTTATTGGATGTTTAACATGTGGCAATGACTACCTTAGGTATGTATTATCTAACTCCATTATGCAACTACATTTTCAAAGAGCCTCATGAAATATTTGCCAGCTTCCAAAGGAAGAATCAGAAAATCAGAAATCTTTAGTAACTTGCTCAGCTATTCAGCTTTTATGTAGGACAGCTGGATTATAACTTCAAAGGCTCTGGATTTGTCTTCATTGCTTCTTCAAAAGCCCCTTCTGTTTACCTGTGTAATGACAAACAGAACATGGATAAACATTACCCTAATTACTCAATGTCAAGTTTAATTATTTTCTATTTAAAGTTATACCATTTAAATTGAATTTAGATTTATACATTATTTCAAAACTATTTCATAGTGAATGGCATCCACCATTTTCAACAGACTTAGAAAAACTGTAAAATCAGTGTTGCTAAATATTAATTTAGATTGTTTACAGACTTTAATTAGTAATTTCTAAGCCAGCTGTTTGTATTCTTATGGTAATATTTATAACTGTTTTTACTAAGAGCCCCTTCTTTGGGGTATATGTGTCTTCTTACTACAGTCAAACCTGCTTCAGATTTTAGCTCAAATATGCACATGGAAATGTCAACCATTTAAGGTGTGGTTGTTTAAACTGGTAATACAATTTGTATCAACCATAGATGTACTAACTACTATCATTTGCCTTCAAAGCTGGGGGCAGCATAATTTTCAAGGGTATGGTCGTCAACAGTTTGTTAAAAACTTGATCTTGCAATGTAGTTCCAGATCCCTGAACTAGTTCCTACACTTCTCTAATCACTGACCTCAAGCTTCCAAGGAAAATAAAACTTACACACAGATAATACTGAAAATAGCAGGAACAGTTACCCTATGACAGCAACCAGACTCATCTTAAAGCAACATAACTTCCCCAGAGTTACATCACTGTCACACTTTTGATGGTGACACAATCACAGTACCTTATTTGTGCATACCTTTTGTCTCTTGCCCAATTTTCTGCCTACTAGAACTTGAAGCTCATGTCAGGACTCTCAAAGGCATGCCTGAGGACAGGAAATTCCACTTGTGTACCAGTTAAAACTATACAGATTATGTTCCTTCCCAATGCTTCCCTGTTGTCATTTGGGGCAAATTTCTAGACCTAGTATCTTCGGACTCCTCTGACTTAGGCCCCTTCACAATATGTCTAAAAATTATCTTAGGTTTTATATAAATAATTTTTTTAAATAAAATTTCATAGTTCTATGAGACAATATTGTTCTATGTTATATCCTTGTCACAGATTACAATATTCACTGCACAATTGTATATGAAATATTTTACAAAATAATTTGGGCCCAAAGGTAAAATAATGAAGTCTGTCCTCAATTCAGATTATAATGAATTATATAGGGCTGGAAGGATAGCTTAGCAGTTAAGGCACTTGCCTGTGAAACCAAAGGATCCAGGTTCAATTTCCCAGAACCCATGTAAGCATGCATCTGGAGTTCGTTTGCAGTGGCTGGAGGCCCTGGTAAGCCCATTCTATAGCTCTCTTTCTCTCTCTACCTGTCCATTTCTCTCTCTCTCTCTCTGAAACAATTAAATAAATATGTAAACATAAGCATATATGATGTCAAAATAACGAGGAAACATTTATGTTAAATAAGTATAACTACAGGTATTATGACATACCAGGAGAGAGGAAAATACAAAGTATGTGATGTGCAATAATCATGGGAAGTGGTCAAATTTCATCATGTACACTAGGAATGAATGTTAAAAAACTTAGATATCGTATTAATGAAAGTATAAGTACTCAATCCTTTATTGAATTTCTTGAAATTTGGACAACCAAGGACATAATTAACTGGCAGAGCCCTTTGCCTAGCATATGCAAAATTCACTGGATTCAATATAAAGTATTGGGGAAAGGTCCTTATTTTAGCAAGCTTATATTAAAGATGAAAAGACAGCTAACATAGGACACATATAAAGCCAAGTAAAAGTATTCAATAGAAACATTTTCTCAGTCGTTAAGCTGAACATAGAATTGTAATTCTCATGGACCTGCACATAATCTATGTGAATATTTTACTGTTTTTGAAAGTTATGGTTTTATATTGTTACCTAAATGATCAATTGTGGAAAGTTTTAACAAAGTAAGAGAATAGAATTCTTTTTTTTTTTTTTTCTTGTGTTAAGGTGTAGAACTTTTTTAAAAAATATATTTTTATTGTTATGTATATATACAGCCATGATGGTACCATCGTTAGCTTTCTCCCTGTCCTCCCCCCCGATTGATTATGTGGGTCTTATCCTATGTGGTTAGCCATCTTCTCTTTGCGGGATAGGCAATGACTCTGTATAATGACCCAAGTCATGGCTCTAACAACTTTCTGCCCCCTCTTCAGCGAGTTTCTCTGAGCCATGTTGGGTACATTTTAGTTCTATTTTGTGAGTCTCTGTGTCTGTGGATATCTGATTTTTTAGAGGTTGAGATTCCTTTGTATCTATTTCTTTTGCCCTTGTGCTGGTACCAGGTTTACCAAGAAAGCAGCACTCTTGCTCATTTCCCCTATAACTCAATGGCTTCATTTGGTGCCCTGAATGTGGTAAGATGGGCTGATTCTCTCCTCAAGATATGCTTCCATCTGAAAGAGAGAAGCAGATTCTCCAATGGAGAGTGAGGTCAGTGCAAGATACATGGATAGCCTTTATTATTTTGGGGAAAATTTAATAGGTTTAGGCCCTCTGGTATCCCATTGTTGGTGAGAGCTTGATATTGGAGAGCGGGCTCATTTTCGGATATGGTTCTTGTTTCCTGTTTCGATATTGGGTTCCATTCCACTGATCCGTTAGCCAAATATAGAGCAGTTGGTAAGCCACCATGGCCTTGTGCCACTATTGCGCTTGTATGAGCATCAAGTCAGGTTGTTTGCTGCTGAGTAGCTTAGACCATGTGTTGCTTAGACAGATGTTGGTCGTTTTCCCCCAGTCACCTATTTAGCACCTCTGGCACTATACAAGCTAACTGTCTGGGTACTGACTCTCTTCTAGATTCCATCCAGGTCTCCCCACATTCCATCCAAACAGCATATGGTGTCTTCAGTAGTAGGGTCTTGCCAATCACCTTTGGTGAGTCATCAAGTACTCTGACAGAAATCTGTCTTCTTTTGGGAAACCTTGTACGTCTCACTGATCAGCAACTGCTTGTGGATGTTAACCACATGCTGGTATTGGGATTTATAGGTCAGAGCCAAAGGAAAAGAAGGAAGAAAAAATATAGGTTATATGAAAAAGAAAGAGAGAAGAGGGAGTGATACAGAGAGAAACAGGATTATATTGACATTACTCTTCATCGTAGCCTCTCCTGGCCCCCATGATTCAGGAGTTCTATATCTTCATAGTATTGAGCTCATTAATTTATTTACTGTGTTACCAAAGACTGGACATAAAGCAGCTTAAAGAAGGAAAATGTGTATTTTATACTTATGGAACCAGGGGATAGAGTACATCATGGTGGGGGAGGCATGGTCATAGGATCTGGTTGACAGCTAGTCACATTCATCCAGGAAAGAAAAGATGAAAAAGAAATAAGGCATGGATATAAAGCCACAAGGACATCCCCTGTAACCCATTTTCTCTAGCAGGTTTCCTCTTACTAAAGGTTCCAAATTGTTTCCAAATACCCTCGTGTCTGAATACCAAGTGGTCAAACACAAGAGTTTTGGGGGACATTTTACACTCAAACTATAATTCCTTTGATCAAAGTACTACTTATTACATTACCTATTCATTTTATGCATTGTTGTTTATTTTTATAAATGATTGTTGATTTCATGCACTTTATTTGTATCTGAAATCAAGCATTATGCTACAATTATTTTTAAAGAATATTTATTTAATAAATGTTTATTAATTAGACATCAAATTTTACCATAATGTGGGTGAAAGACTTGGTCAAACTAGAAGAAAAATGCATAGGGCATGTCTCATGCAAATGTCTAGTGGTAATAGGCAATATATGCAAAACTATAATTTATAAAATGTTCTGTTTAAACCACTGTTTAATGAAATTCAAAATTTGTGTGCACTGTATAAGAGTCTCAAAAACTTAATTGAAATGTTATTATTTCACATGCTACATGTATGAAAAAAACAATAATCAATAAGGCTATTGATTCCTGGGTTTAGTTTTCTGTATTATAGTGAAAAACCTGATTGGTATACATTTTATTCTTAAAACAGACTATTTTGAAGAATGTTAAATGATTTAAAGGATGAATGGTTTAAGAACAGGTAAAAGGAAACATGACAGGAAGTTCTCATCCTTAGAACTTAACTGCCTAAAAAAAATAATAATAAAATAAATAAAAACTTAAAAAAAATTATAAATGTGTAAGAAGATTGACATAACAGGCTTACTGAACTCTTTTGTAAGTTAGATAAAATGATATATTTCTTTAGAAAATTTCAGATAAAAAAGAAACACATAGAAGATATTACTTTCTTTTTCTTTTTTTTTTTTTTTTTTTTTTTTTTTTGAGAGAGACACAGAGAGAGGAAGAAGACAGATAGAGATGGGCATGCCAGCAACCTCTCAGCTGCTGCGAAAGAAATCCAGATGTGTGTGCCGCCTTGTGGTCAAGTGCAGCATTGCACTCTTGTGTCACTGCATCTAGTTACGTGGGACCTGGAGATTGGAACTGGCATTCTTAGGCTTAGGAAGCAGGCGCCTTCACCGCTCAGCCATCTGTCCAGCCCTATTTTTATTCTTGATAATGCCTTTCTTTAGCTTTCAAATCCTAACCCAACTTGGAAGTTTCGTTAGGAAACAACAGTTAGTAAGCATGGTTATATAAAACTAAACTCTCTCTCTCTCTCTCTCTCTCTCTCTCTGTGTGTGTGTGTGTGTATACTATGTGTGGTGCATACATATGTGAGTGTGTGTGTGTGTATGCAGAGTCAAGAAGAGGTTATCAGTGTCCTTCTTGATTGTCTGTCATCTTATTTCCTTAACATGGCATCTCTCATTGAACCTTGATCTTAATTGATTTTTGACCAATGAGCCCAGGGATCCCCCTGTGCTGTGTACATTTGAGCTGTGGAGTGGGCTCACATTCACTCATAGAGTTATTAGATAGCTCTGTAGCTGCCATGCCACTATTGCCCTGTATGGGGGAAGGGAGGGAAATATCATGGTTTATTGTCTGTAAGTATAGAATCTGTCAGTAAAAAATAAAATGAAATAAAATATTTAAAAAATTAAAGAAAATATAACAATAGGATAAAATGAAAGACAAAAAATATTGAAGAAAACTTTCCCACTCTCTCAAAAGTAAGTCACAACAAGTTACAAAAATGTAACAGAACTCCACACAGACTTGACCAAAGGAGAAATTCTCCAATACATATTATCATTAAGCCTCTAAATATCAATAACAAGGAGAAAGTCCTAAAAGCAGCTAGGGAGAAACAAGATGTTACATATAAAGGTAACCCCATGAGAATTACTTCACACTTCACAATGGAAACACTGAAAGCCAGAAGGTCCTGGAATAGAACACTACAAATTCTAAGAACCTATGGCTTCCAACCGAAGCTACTCTACCCAGCAAAAGTATCCCTAATAATACATGGTGAATGAAAAACTTTCCACGATACAACTCATCTATTCAAGTATGTGAACACAAAGCCAAATCTACAGAGAGTACTTCAGGTAATTCTCCACACTGAAGAATCAAATAAGCAACCTCAAGAGCCTACAAGAAGCAGATCACAATAAAGAAACAAGTTGGGTCATTATTCACAGAGATATTGCCTCTTGAACATAACTGAGGGCTACCCCCACAATGCATCACCCACATTCTTCTACAAGGAGGGTCCATTTGAAGGGGGAAGACAGGGAGGAGGCTATGGAAGGCACCAACATGAATGCATTCACATTGTGAGCATAAAGAGTAAAATGAATAATAAAACGAAAAAGTAACTAGAGACAAAATGTTTTTCCTGTGAAACTTTTTTTTTTTAAATGAAAATTTTCTTATATAAGATTTCTGAATTTATCTCAAAGGTGGTATGAATTTATGTGAATGTAATATTTCATAAATAGTTTTGGCAACTAACTTTTCACTCACCATTATTTTGAATTCATGAATTATTTATGTCACATAGTACATTCCTTTTCAATACTGCATTAGATTTAATTAGCTATTCTGTCAGTACAAAGTTGTGCTGTTTTTAGTTTTTTTGCAATTACACAATATTCTTCTTGAAGATCTTTCTCTATATAGATGCAAAAAAGAATTTTGAGGCATTATATCAAGCATAGAATCTGCTTGTATGTGTGGCAATAAGTTTCTAAGTGGTTGCAAAACATTGCACTCCAAAGGGCCCTGGGAAAGCATTTGTGCTGATTGCCACCTTCTACAACTCATAAAAATATTTAAATTTCCCTTTTTCTAGGCTTAAGGGTCAAAACTTTAGAATTTTAAATTGAATATATCTGATTACAAGTGATGCAAGATTTCTTTAAAAGATTTTCTATAGATTTGTGTTAATTCCTGTTGAAGCACCTTGCATACTTTTCAATTTTTTCTTTTATTCATATAATTGAAAATTGATCTCAGGATGATGTTTTTTGAATCTTTGCTGATTTTGTAAGTACCACATATGTGTTTCCAGATTTATTAGACTTTCCATTTTGCTTACAGTAATAAAGAAAGCACATTTAAAAATGTAATTAAGATATAAAAAGTTACTTTACAAATACTATATATATATTTTTTTTCTAAAATACTTAAAGATATCCATGTATATATACTTTCAAAAGTATTAAACAGCTTTAATTGATCTGATATTGATTTTTTCCCTATCCAATTGTCCATTAACTTGTTATCAAAACTTTTCATCTGTGGGCTTGTTATATATGAAATTTCTATTGATTCATACACAGACTTCAGACTTCTCTTGTTCATCAGGCATTTTAACTTTAAATATTTTATTCTTAAAACTTTTTTTTTTTATTTGCAGGTAGAGACAGAGGAGAGACAGACAGAAGTCGGATAAAGAGAGAGAGAGAGAGTGAGAGAGTGAATGGTCATGCCAGGTCCTCAAGCCACTGATGAATGAACTCCAGATGTAAACACGACTTTATGCATCTGGCTTTAAGTGGGAATTGAATCCAAATCATTGGACTATTCACTCAAGTACCTTAATCACTGAGACATCTCTCCAGCCCTAAATACTGTATTTTATCGTAGTTACTAAACACTTATTATCATATTACAAAGTGTACCTTTCCTATCCATATGTCTTATATCTATAGTAATATAGATTTTTGCCACATACATTCCAGACAATAGAAGCAATTGCTATGTTTTGATTTGTGAAGAAAATGGTAGGGATTTGATTCTAAATGATATTAACACATAAATAATTATAAAGAAGTAACCTACTTCCAGTTTTGAGTCTTCCTATCTTTTCATATGCTATATTTCTGATTTATTTAACCATTTAAAATGATTTCTTTTACAGATACCTGATTTCCAATCTGGAAAGATTAATAGCATTTTTGAAGTAATGTTTAAAGTATTTTTTCACTTGTGAATGCATCACAATTTAAACATTTTATTTTATATTCTTGATTTAGCTATCCAGTGATATTTACTTGATATAATGACTAGTGATTTTCATACATTTTTATTATTACTAATAATATTCCTATGTAATTATACTGGCATGTACATAAATTCTTTTGATCTCTCATAGTTTATTTACTGTTTCCTTTAAGTCAGTTTTCCATTTTTCCTCTTATATTTGGTAAAATGAAATAAATAGAATTGTAAATAAAATACCATGTATATAATGATATTAGTTGTCATAGTTTGAATGTAAAATGTAGCCCACAGGCTTCTGTGTTTGACCATTTGTTCTCCAGATGTTTGGAAGTGTTTAAACCTTAAGTGTTAGAACCTTGATGGAGGAAGTATGTCACTGACAGCATTCTTATAGTCTGGCCTCACATTGTGTTGACCTCTGCTTCCTCGCGGTGTATGTAATGTGTTCTACTAGCCTCCTGTTCCAGCAACCATCCGTTCCCTTCTATGATGAATGCATCTTCTGGAAATAAACCCTTTCCATCTTCTGTATTATGCTTGACAGGTACTAAGTAATATCAGTGGATAATTATAACAATAGGTTTCTTTTCTGTCTAGACTTTGAAGAAAATGCTTAAACTCTTTTGCTATGAAATGTTTTTAAATGTTATTTAATAGATACTTCCATTTGCATAAAATCTTACAACGTTGTGTAAATAAATAGCACTATGAATATTTTAATCCAATTATATGAAGTACTTTCTGCACTTATGGAAGGAAATTTTATGAAATACTTTATGGAATTACATTAATTTTCTTTTTTTCTATTTTGTTTATATATATTTTGATGTTTCCCTTTTCATACATACTTTACTTTTTAATTACATTTATACTTAGTATAGATACATCATGCATTGGTACCATCCTTTCCCTCATCCCTGCCCCCATTCCCCTGGGGACCCTCCTCAGTGGGGTTGGAAGTATTCCCTCTGGGGTTGTGGGTTATGCACTGTGGGTGAAGCAGTCAGTTTTAAATTAGGGGAAGACAATGACTCTGGACATGATGTGTCAATCTGTGACTCTTACAATCTTTCTACCCCCTGAGCTGTGATGGGTGTGTTTTAATTCTACTTCATTGGTGAGTGCTTAGGAGCCTCTGGATCTCTGCTTTGGTAAGTGTTAAGTATCCTTAGGCTCTGTCTCATTCATTTTGGTGCTGATTATCAGGTTCAGCATTGAAGGAGCATTCTTGCTCACCTCCCCAATTCCTGTGTGGTTTCAACTGGGGCTTGGCAAAAGTATGAGGGGTGGTATATATTCTTGGGTCTCACTAACTTCTAAAAAAAGAAAAAAAAAAAAAAAAAAAAACAGATGCTCCAAGGGAGAGTGAAGTCAGCACAGGTTAAATTGGATAAGCACTGTTAATTTAAGGAGAATTTACTGGAGGTAGCCCTTCTTATGGCTAAATACCAGTGGGAACTTGACATTGGAGAACATAATCTTTGTCTCCATAGGATTGTAGCCTGGTTCCCACATCAAGATATGGGTTCCTTTCTACTGAGTGGATCTCTTAGCCAATCAGAAAACTATTGGTTACCCACCAAGGCTGTGTTCCCCTATTGCACTTGTGCATCTTGTCATGGTGTTTGCTTCTGAGTAACTTAGACCCGGGGTTGCTCGGACTGTTGTTGGTCTTACCTTTTACCTCAGGTAGTTAATCAAGTGCTTTGACAGAGCCTGTCTTGTTTTGGGAACCTCATAGGTCTCTCTGATCAACAGGTCGTTTATGGGTAGTAAATGCTTAGTAGTATTGGGAGTTACAGGCCAGAGCAAAAAATAAAATAAAAATAAATAAATAAATAAATAAATATTAAATAAATAAATAAAGTTAGGTTCATCCCACACTCTGTAGGGCCCTTCATAGTCCTGTTGGGAGTTTAATCTTTTAGTCTGTCTTCAAGGATAAAGGTTTCTATGGCACCAATTAATTTTGGGTTTGGTTTTGTGTGTGTTTTTTGTTTTTTTTTTTTTTTTCTTTTTTCCTTTCCCACAAACCATTCCATCGCTATTGTCTGGGATTTGAGTTGCCTATCATTTTTGTTAGAAACTCAACTAATCCAGGTTAGGAACCTCAGATAAGCGAGACCATGTTATAATTGTCTTTCTGTCATTGCATGAATTCGCTGAGGATGGTCTGTTCCAAATCTGACCATTTTTCTACAAATTTCACTTATCATTGTATCATTTTTTTTTTCTTACTGCTGAGTAGAATTCCACAGCATAAATATACCACAACTTCATTATCCATTCATGAGCACTTTTCATTCCAGTTCTTAGCTATTATGGATTGAGCAGCTATTAACATTTTTAAGCAAATAACTCTGTAGTGAAGCATGGAGCATTTAGGGTAAAGGCCCAGTAAGAGTAACTGGGTCTGTTGGCAGCTCTATATTCATCCTTTCAAGAATCTTCATATTGATTTCCTTAGTGGTTGTGCAAGTTTACAATCACACCAACAGTGAATGAGTGTTCCTCTTCTATCCTTATTGGACTAAGGTAAAAATCTCATAGATTTTTTTGTTGTTGTTGTTATGCAAATAATGTAAATCCATTCACGTTTGTGCCATTGATAGCTTCCTCCCTGTCCTCCCTGCTCTAAAGGGGCCCTCCTGGTTGGGGAATATGGGTCATGCATTGTGGGGTAGCCATCAGTTATATGGAAGAGGCAATGTCTCTGTGCATAATGACCCAAGTTGTGTCTCTCACTATCTTTCTGCGCCCTCTCCTGCAAATTTCCTTGAGCCCTGTTGGGTTTGTTTCAGGTCTACTTTAGTGATGAGGTCTTGGGAGCCTCTGTGTCTCTGGATATCTGCTTTAGTAGGAGGTGAGTGTTCTCTGTGTCTGACTCTTTCACCCTTATGTTAGTATCAGGTTCATCAAGAAAGCAGCACTCTTGCTCATAGTTGTTTTAATTTGCCTTTCCTAGATGGTTAGGGATGTTGAACATTTTCTTTCATGTGTGTTTCTGTTTGTATTTCTTTCTGTGAGAATACCCTATTCAGTTCCATGCCCCATTTATTGAGTGGGTTATTTGATTTTTACTGTTTTTTTTTTTTTTTTTTTAATTATTTGTAGATTCTAGATATTTGGCCTCTGTCAATGGTATATGTAGCCAACCTTTTCTTCTAATCTGTTGGCTCTGATATGGTATGTTTGTTTGTGAAAACACTTATTTGCTTCATGAGATCCCATTGTTTGAGTGACCCATAAGTCTCCATCTCAAAACTTCTAAAGGTGGCAGGTTACAAAATCAACATGCAAAAATCAGTAGCCTTTCTATATGAAAAGAACAAATATACAGAGAAAGAAATCAGGAAGGCTGTTCCATTTTCAAAAGCAACAACACCAAAGACATTAAATACTTTAGAATATTACTAATGAAGAATGTGAAAGACCTGTACGATGAAGACATAAAAACACCCAAAAAAGAAATTGAGTAAGACTGGAGAAGATGCCAAAACCTCTCATGCTCTGAATAGGTCAAATTAATATTGTGAAAATAGAAATTCTACCAAAAGCATTATAAAGATTTAATGCAATACCAATAAAAATCACAGCATCATTCTTTACAGACACAATAGAAAAAGGTTCTCAAAATTCATATGGAATGGCAGCAGGCCTTGGATAGCCAAACATATCCTCAGCAAATGAAATATTTATTGAGGTATCGCTATACCCTATCTAAAGCTATATTACAATGGTATAGTAAAAAAAAAAAAAAAAAAAAAACAGCATGTTACTGACATAAAAACAGAAATATAGAACAATGGAACACCCCCCTCCCCCAATGATGCAGCAGGTGGGACGTAGAGAGAGATAATTCATTTGGACTGAGGCCACTTGTTCCCCACAATGAATAACAATAACATCTCTGAAGACCTTCAGCAGAATTGGGGCAAGGGGGGGTCTTTGTGTGCAAACTTTCAATAAAAAGTTAATAAGTTAAAAAAGTAAAAAATTAAAAATAATTTACTAAAATATTTTTCCAGTTCATCTTTAATGTGGACTATATAAAACTTTAATGACTTGGTTATAGTTTTTCACAGTATGTCCATCCATCTATTGTTTAAGTATCATACAACTTTTATTGTTAAGTACTGTTGAAGTTTCATACAACTGAACTTTGGAAATTTTTCAAAACAAGACAGTTCTTTTGTTATAGATATCATTATAGCCAACATAAAATGGCTAGTAAGGTCACTTGTATTCAACATGATTAATGCTTTTAAACACCTAGAAAATTAAACTGGAGTTTATATTCAATAAAATATTTGTATGCACTATTAAAACTAAAAAAGGTTATCTAATTAGTATTCTAATGAGTATTATTTTTAAAACCATGCTTAACTGATATGATTACAAATTGATATATATATATATATATATATATATATATATATATATATATATATATTATTAAATGCGGCATTCACTCCCTTTTAATTCTTGTTTTCTGCTGTGAAATTACATTCCTAATATTTTATCACAGTATTTTCTACTCTTTTTAATTAAAAAAATAAGTGATATAAGAAAGTTTTACAAATGTTCCCATTTATTTCAAGTCTCATCTTCATAATATTATTTTCATATTTACAGGTCAACATTTGTACATAAGGTGACTTTATTTCTGTGGATGTAAGATAAATTATGAAAGGATATTATTATACACTTCTACTTGATTTTAAAATATTTAAAAGAAGTCAGAACATTATTAAGTATGTTACTGCCATTTATTTCTCATGAGAAATAATTAAAGGAGTGGAGTATTTATTATGAATTTATTACACATTTATTAGTTTCCCAGCAATCTTTATGCTGTAGCTCCTTAATTAACAAGAATGAAAATGCTGCAAATTTAAATATTAAAATATTTAATGAAAGAGTCTGACTTCATAATGTCAATAAACTCCGGATGAGATTTGGTGAATATATTGAGTGAATTGTTTATTATGAGCATAATTCCACACTAATCCTGTTGTTGGTGTAAACCATTTGATCTTATCAAACATGATAAAGATATTTTCATTTTATTTACAATTAAAATGCCTAGAATGCTTCCCATTGCTGAAGAAAAGTAAATGACAGAAAAGAAAAGAAAATAAGTTGCCCCTGAACTTTTATCGTTTAGGGAATAATAAAAACATTTGATTCAGCAGAATATTGATTAAACAAATATATACTCATAAAACTATACTGTCTATGTAGCTGGTCATGAAACTGGAAATCAGCTGCTGAGAAGCCACCATGTTTATCCACACACAGGCAGAAATTGTGAGAAGAAAGTAACATGGACTTTGGAAGTCAAAGTCCAGCCCCACTAACTATATGTGAACCAAGAAATTTCTTTTCTCTAGTCACTATGAGCTGACTTACAGGGGAGAGTTACTGAGTTGATATTTTAAGGTATAGCCAAAAATAAACAAAAAAACATGTCAAATGAAAGAATTTTATTATTGGTGTGTGTGTGTGTGAGTGTGTGTGTGTGTGTGTGTGTGTGTGTGTGTGTGTGATTGTATGTGTATTTCTAAGGGTGGAACACAGGGGCTCAGCAATTCTAGTGTATTATTCAACTGCCAAACTGAACTCCAACCATAACATTTCCAGTAAAAGTTGGTAGTTATCAGTTAGAATTCTAACCTGCTACCTCAGTAAAATTAAATTTATATATTTTTTTTTTCTAAAAAGCTTATTTTCTAAATCAGTAACAAACTAAAACTATATGTCCTCTTTCAAAACTTTTTACTCAGCTCTAATATGGGATAATTAGTCAACAAAACAAAATAAACAGACTGTTAAAAGTTGGATCTCTCTGAAGCTATTCAGTGACAAATGTCCTTTATCCCTGAGTCTGCTACACAACTGTTAGCAAATAGATATTAAAATTATGACCTACTCATCCTGAAGACACACACACTCTGCCACAAACCTGGACTTAGAAAGGTGTTGATACTATTAATGTGGGTCTAACTCAAGGATGTTTTCTTCTTTGGCCAGTTGGCATGACACAAATTTCTGTAATAGAGACTCCTGATTCTATTTGACAACATCACTTGTCTTCTTTTATAATAATTTCTTGTTAACTCTGACAGAGTCTCTTACTTTTTATTTAATAGTCAACTAGATTCAATTAAAATAAATTGCTGATAAACATCTATAAGTTCTTCTTTGTGTCTTTATAGTAAAAGCACAAATTTTACACATTGGGTAGAATAAAAAGAAGATATCTAACTCTGAAGCTGTAAAAGTACAACACAATGAAGTAACAAGTGTGTTTAGATGTTGAGGGGAACTGACTAAAAGGCAGGGATATTTAAATTGAGAATTCTCCATTCACAGTTTTCTGTAAATTTTGTTTTGTCACATGACGTATTCTCATGGCACTGAAAATTTCAGCTTCATTTTCTTTTTCCATGGATAGCATGTATTATCTATACTGGTCTGTTTAATTTCCCTACAGGTTTTTAAATTAATAATATGTCTCCCATATCCAAACTAGGAAACTTAGATTTCAGGAAGCAGAATTGGGATAGACATGTGTGGTAGTTTGAATATATGTCCCCCAATATATTTGGTGTTTTATTAGTTATAGTTTGCATCTGCAATCACCTTGCTAGAGGCAATGTCACTGGGGGCTGTTCTTAAGGTGTGGGTTTGAGATTCCATTGTAAAGATATGCAAATGTGCCTAGCAGGAGTTCCTGAAGTCTGCTGTGTGACCTTTTGGCAGTAGTTTTGCTCTGTGTGCTGTGGTGGCTGGTTGGCTTTTGCTCTCTCTGCTTGGCCCTGTGGAGAGCAGGCCACTTCTTCTCCCATTATGGAACTTCCCCTGGATCTGTAAGCTTCAATAAATAATATCCCTTCCTCCATAACTGTGCCTGGTCTGGAAGTTCATCTCAGTGAACCTGACACTGTCTGCAACAGTAAAGTGGTACCGAGGAGTGTGGGGTGAGATGAACCTGACCGTGTGGATATTCGTCTTTTGGAACCTTTGTTTTGGAGGAATGGACATGGACTTGGTGCTTGCAACTGAAGATGCCTTCTGGAGTGGTAAGCCAAGTTTTATGGACTATTCTGATGACAGTTTGAGAATGCTAAGTGCAGATAGTACTGAACTTCGAGGCTTGGCTTATGAGGTTTCTAAGGGGAAGGAAAGACTGCAGAGGACTTTGTTGGAACTGGGCTACTGGCATAAGGGATGGCTACGTTCTGCTATCCAGGCCCAGAAAGTTTGATCAAGGTTAAATTTGTAATGGACTGATATGCTTGGCTGAAGATATCGGACTGAGATTTTAAGATTTTAAGTTGGAAAAACTCAAGCAAGTTAAAAGCAGAGGCACTGAGACTGGTTTTAGGTTACTGGAGCTTCTATTGTCAACGCATTAGCAATCTTAAGGAAGGTGGAAGGAAGGTGGCCTGACTTGATTTACATTAAAACAATGGAGAGGATGCCTGAGGAAAGACTGTTAAAAGTGCAAATTCTTGGAAAGAGCTGACTGGAGAAGGAACCTGCTTTTCAAGGCTATGGTTTATTTTGTCCCTGGATTAAGAATATGGCTGTGTCCTGCACACCGGGTATTAGTTTTATAAACATGCAAAATGCATGGTGTGGTCATGAATTGCACACGGTTCCAGGAGCTGCTGCTGAGATGCGGCATGAGGCAGGGCATGAAGACCCTCAGGAATAGGCTGGAAGAGCCTTTTGGAAGATGGACCGTGGTTTTCATGGAGACCTGAAGATGTTTTGGATATACCAGGACTGTGCAAAAGGGCTACCGTGGAGAGCAGTGTTGGCATGGGATGAAAGTTTTCCCTGGCGACTCTGCCCAGCTGGAGGGGCGGAATTGGAAAACCTGGAGACTGTTAGTCTCTGGTTATATTGAACTTGAACTGCAGAAGTTTGATGACTGCTGATGGTGGTTGAGTTTGCATTGTTTTAGTTTCTCCTTGCTATGCCTTATACCAGTTAAAAATGTTTACTCTGTGCCTTTACATGTTGAAAGATTTAACTTGTTTGATTTTACAGGACTCACTATCTTAAGTTGATCAAGACTGTGAAAACTTTTGAAATTGGACTGAGTACAATTTACAATGTGTGATAGTTATAAATCTATTGGGGGCCAGGAGCTAAATATATTGGGGGCCAGGGGCGGAATGTGGTAGTTTGAATATATGTCCCCCAATATATTCGTTGTTTTATTAGTTATAGTTTGCATCTGCAATCACCTTGCTAGAGGCAATGTCACTGGGGGCTGGTCTTAAGGTGTGTGTTTGAGATTCCATTGTAAAGATATGCAAATGTGCCTAGCAGGAGTTCCTGAAGTGTGTTGTGTGACCTTTTGGCGGTAGTTTTGCTATGTGTGCTGTGGTGGCTGGTTGGCTTTTGCTCTCTCTGCTTGGCCCTGTGGAGAGCAGGCCACTTCTTCTGCCATTATGGAACTTCCCCTGGATCTGTAAGCTTCAATAAATAATATCCCTTCCTCCATAACTGTGCCTGGTCTGGAAGTTCATCTCAGCAAACCTGAAGCTGTCTGCTACAACATGAAAAAAAAATGAAAACAGATGCCTTGAGCATTCCTAAAACTGTAAATTTATAGTTGGGAAGGGACAGAGGCCATCGGTACAAAGGTATTGATTACAATTCACTAGTTTTTAAAAATTCTTATGTGAAAACATCTATTTAGGAAGTATTGTCAATCTTCAAAATAAATATTGTCAATTGTGTTGCAATTCTTTATTTTTGGCTGGCAAGAGGATGCAATCAAATCTGGAGTAAAAGACTTGTGGTGGGCTGGAGAGATGGCTTAGGGGTTAAGGTGCCTGCCTCCTAAGAACACTGGTTCCAATCTCCAGCGGTTCCTATCTCCAGGTCCCACGTTTAGCCAGATGCAAAGTGACACAAGCGTGCAATGATGCACTTGACCACAAGGGGGCACACACATCTGGATTTTATTCGCAGCCTCTGAGATGCTGCTGGCTCACCCATCTCTATTTTCCTCTCCCTCTCTCTCTCTGTCTCTCTGTCTCTCTCCAAATAAATAATAATAATAATAATAATAAAAAAAAAAAAAAAAAAAAAAAAGACTTGTGGTGCTTTCAAACAGATGTCCCCCATGAGTTAGTGTTTTCTGAATTCTTGTTTCCCCAATTGATGGCAATTTGGAAAGTGGAACCTTGCTTGAGGATGTGTTTTATTGGGCATACAATTAGGGGTGTTACAGCTAGCTCCCCCTTGTGAGAGATGGGCTCACACTCTCACTGTCGTATTCCACCTGATGTCCAGCCTCTGCTCATGTCATTTTTTCCCTGCCACCAGGAACATTCCCCTCAAGACTAGAAGCCAAAATAAAGGTTTCATTTCCTCAGCTGCTTTTGGTCAGGTGCTTTGTCCCACCACAAGAAGGTAACTATGTCAGGGCTATTTACCTTCCCATTTTTCCACAGATTTCCTGATCTTTCAATCCAGGCTTAGTCCAATGTTTATTTGAGGTTGGTGTGTCCAAAATTGGCCACTGAATGCACATAAACATAACCTTTGAGAGTCCTTCCTCATGTGTTCAAGAGGGCCTCCTTCATTCTCTGAACACTACCTTTTCTACTTCCATTAGATTGGTTCACCATGAAATTATTTATGTTCTATAGCAACATCAAGGATCAAGCTTCCCTATCCGGAGGTCTCTGAGGGAAGTCTTTAGGCTGTAAGCATCAGCTAATTGGTGGGCCTGCAGTTGCACCTCTATGGCTGACATTTCTGGTTGCATCAATGAGCACCTTAGGCAATTTGTTGAGGCTCAAAAGACTATGAGAGAGCCAAGTAGAGAATCTCTTCCAAATAATGCACTAAAAATAAGAATCTTGTACTCCTTCCACCAGCACCTTACCCTTTTATGGAGACACAACGTTTAGATTAATTTGGAGGGGGCAATAAGAAGTAAGGGAACAGAACATGCCCATTTGCTAAACTATTTTGGAGCTATTTAATAATTTTTGTTACCACCCTACTTCCTCCCTCACTCATTTTCACCTCCCTTTCTTCAGTCTTTCCTTTTTTGGGTACAATAACAATAATTTTAAAAAGAACAGATTAGAAAAGATCAAAAAGATATAGAGCCGAGTGTAATGGCACACACCTTTCATCCGAGCATTCAGCAGAGGTGTGAATTTGAGGCCAGCCTGACACATAGACACCCTGGGCTACAGGAAGATCCAACCTTGAAAACAAAAAGAAAAAAAAAAAAAGAAATAAAAGAAATAAAAGAAAGAAAAGTTAATGTTGTCACTGTTATTTATTTTAAAACAAATTTGAGAAGCCTATGTTTATTGCTAATTTAATATTTTTACAAATAGAAATGCACTCTAAAATATAAATGAGCTTTTCAGATAATCAACAAGAAGGGAATTAAAACGTAGTAATTGTGAAGAAATTATGACTATTCCATTAGCCCACTTGATGGAAAAAATGGAAAACTAAGTAAACAACAGTGATATAGGGAAATTTAAAAATATAGAATAACAGGAAGTTGTTACCCTTTATCTGCATTTACACTTGCTTTTCGTGGTGTTAGTTGCCCATGACAACTGCAGTCTGGAATTATTAAATGGAAAATTCCATAAATAAGTAATTCATAAGTTTTAAATTGCCTGTGGTTGCGAGTAGCATAATGAAATCTCATACAGCTTCACTCAGCTCCATCATCGACATGACATAGCCATCCCTTTTGCCTCCATGCCCACACTCTGTGCCCTAGTCTGCTGTGAGTCAATATGTATCTCAGGTATTTCAGCATAGCTCATGGCACCATAGTTCTCCTGTTCAGATAACTCTTATTTTACCTCTCAATGGAGTGCAACATGGGTGGTGCTGTAGGCCATGCAAATAAGCCATAGAGAAGCTTCTAAATGAGAACAGGAGAATAAATTCAATATTTTAAGACAGAGAGATAGAGGCCACATTTATATGCTTGTTATTACACTATGTTTGTAATTGTTCTATTTTATTATTAGTTGCAACTGTTAATCATTTACTGTGACTAACACATATTAATCTTTAACATAAGTTATGCACGTGTAGGAAAATACTATGAGGTTTATTACTGCAGAGGGTTTTAGGCACCCATTAGTGATATTGGACTGTACCTGCATGGATGAGGTGTGGAGAATTATTGTAAACTCAAAATACAGAATGCCCCAAGGATATTATTAAGTTAATTTTATCACAGAAAGCACCAGTGATAGTAAAGATTGTTTTTGAAAACAGTTTTGTTCTCTAAGATAGGTATGAGTGGTAAATATGGTTGTTAATTAAGCCTGTTTTAAAACCCTTGAGAACAATTATTCTAGAACTCTCCACTTTGTGTCATTAATCTCCTACAAATTCCACCTTCAGATTCCTTAGCATGCTTCCTAACACTAAACTCAAAGTTAAAACAACTGGAAATATTATATTTATAAGTTCTCATTATTTCCTTCTCTGTCACATCACTTATGGTATATTACATCATGATAAATAGCATCACACATAAAATTGTGTGCTATAAAATATCATGATAGGATAAATAAAAAGAATGCAGTGGCTTCATTTTATTTTCCTTGAACCATTAACCAAGCATTGCTATCATCTTCCGTGACAGAAACTGTTGATGACAAAAGGCCTGCCTTTTCTGATGTTGAGCCAAAAACACAGACTAGGAAACAAGCAGACATTTTTTATAATTTTATTGTGAGTTATATAGATAATCATTTTGCTTTTTCCAGGTGTGATTAGAGCCATTTTGACATCTCACAGGGCAAAAAATACATAATTTACTTTTCAAGGAAAAAGCTAAATGAAGCCTCAGAAAATCATTTAATCTTGTCTTCTTTGTCTAACCAAGGCTGAACCTAAAACTGCAAAGAGAGATGAAACAAGGTGTGAGATCAAAGTCAAGTTAGTCATTTTCAGTCATCATTCTTTTGCTTATTCGCTGATTTTCTTACAGTCAGCCCATAGTAATCAAGCATTTTCCAGGCTCTTGGTACTTACTATGGAGGAAGTCACCTTCATAATTCCAAAAGATAGGCTGGGGAGATGGCTCAGCAGTTATAGTCACTTCCTTGTTTGCTTGTGTATCCTTGCCTCCCATACACTTGCAGGCAAGTGAGGCAGAGCTCTGAGGTAGAACAAGACTGTTAACTAAAGCAGTGAGTGAAGAAAGCCTTTGAGAAGAAGAAGAGGAAACACAACAAGCAACATATACTGATAGTGTGGCGAAGAAAGAAGCATTAAATTAACCACCGCAGAGATAACGATGCTAAATAACGGGTGCTGACACAGAGCTGAGAGAGATGAAAGGGGAGGGTAGATTTTTCCTGAGGTCACTGAAAGCCAATTGCAAAGCTTTGAAATTGGGAGGGACAAATTATGACAGTTGAATTGTAGAAATATTATTGTAATAGTGAAACATGTCTACATAAATCAAGTAAGATTAGTTTCTATGGTCCTATTGGTAGGATTATATCCTTAAAGCTTGGACACAATTATGAGTGAATGTAGTGGAAAGAAGAAACATTCTTTGAGGAAAGTATGTTGTTTAGAACCAAATGTTTCTCTTTCATTTTTCTTTCAGAAACTTCATCATCCATCCTTAGTTTGGAATGAAGTTATAGAGAAATTATCTACTTAGATTTCTTAGAGTGAATCTCCAAAAACAACTAAGAGTTGTGACCTAAACCTTCATCTTTTTTAATGTAAACTACAGAGGTCCAACTTTTCACATTATTTTTAAAAGCTTCATAAAAATTTCTTAATTGAGTACATACAAAACTGTTTATGCAACATCTAAAAATGTTTACATTAGTGCCAAGCAGAGGACCTTGCACTTATAAAATGTTGTAATAAATATTAAATTGAGGTATGTCTAAATTATTTAAAGAGTGTTAATCAAATTGGTCACAGTGACCTTCCTCTTGAACATCCTACTAAGATGGAATTGTGAGTTTAAGATTAAACCAAAGATATTCAAAGTCATAAAACAGTGATGAGAAATGTATTCATATATTTAAAATGAAAATAAATTATGGAAGAGTTATTTTATTGTTTAGCAATATTTATGTTTTGTAATCTATTCTAGGCACAATCACAAAGATTATATGATACTAATGTAATATGTGGTAGGTTAAAATTATTATCAGAGATTGGCATGGTGGAGTGTGCCTCAGTTCTCACTTAAGTACTTAGGAGGAAGAAAACCACTTGAGTTTGGGTAGGCTAGTGAAATCTTGTCTCCAAAAAACAAAATTAAAAATAAAATAATTAATGTAGTCTTTTTCTAAACAGAGAGAGTCAAGTGAAAAAAAAAAAAAGAAGAAGCAGACAGTGAGGGGAAGAGAAGGAAGAAGGAAAAAAGGAAGGAAGGGAGGGAGAGAAAAATAAAGGAGTGAATTAAGAATGAAAGCAAGGAAGGAAGGTCATTAATGGAAAAAGGAAGCAAAGATGATAGGAAGACATGATGCAAAGAAGGAACTTTTATTGAAATTTGAAATGTGAAAGTACATACAGCTGGCTCAGTAGTGGCAGTGTCCAATGGCAAGCATTGTCATGGGACTTTCCTTTAGTCACATAAATGTTTCCTTGTGCAGTTGCCTGGTCTGCCCTCAATCCTTGTATCTCTTCAGTTACCCTGATTCTACAGGAGGGCTTTGTGACCAGTCATGGTGATATTGGTTCAGTCGACTTGTTGTACATACACAGTCCCACTACAATGACCAAACACCTGCCATTATAAATGGGTTGAAAAAGTGACATTATGAAACTGCTACTTACATTTCTTACAACACTGATATTCAGAAAGGCCAGTTTACCAGTGACCATTTGAAGCATGATGACAAATCTTCTCCTTCTACTAAACATGGGGCCTGTTAAGCAAATGCCTGAATGCTTTCCATATAGGCAAGTGGCAGATTGCAGACACTTCGAGTAGAAACCCCTAACTATGTTCCCTTTCCCTGAAACATTTATGACTAGGAATATAGGCAGCTTATTTCCTAATTTTATGTCCCTCATATACTCTATTGATTTACAAAATAGTATCCACAGAAAGGAATTCAAACACCACATTAATCCAAACATATTTTTAAGGAAAGTAGAATGGTCTCCATGAAACAGGGTACTGTATTAGTATATTTTAAAATCATTTTCTAGTGGCTGGAGATATGGCTCATTGATTAAAGACTTGCTTCCAAAGCCTGAAATCCTACGTTGATTCTCCATCTCCCATGTAAAGTTGGATGCACAAAGTGAAGTGGGAGCAAGTGTCTGGGGTTTATTTGCAGTGGAACTAGGCCCTGGCAACCAATTCTCATTCTTTCTCTTTCTCTCTCTCTCCTTTCAAATGAATAAATGAAATTATTATTAATTTTTATTAGTTATGTATATAATATATATACAGCCATTATGGTACCATCGTTAGTCTTCTCCCTATCCTCCCCCCATGGGTAATGTGGGTCTTGCCTTATGTGGGTAGCCATCAGTTATGCGGGAGAAGCAATGACTCTGTGCATAATGACCCAACTCATGGTTCTGACAATCTTTCCGCCCCTCTTCTGTGAATTTCCCTGAGCCATGTTGGGTTCACTTTAGGTCTATTTCAGTGAGGAAGTTTTGTGAGTCCCTGTGTCTCTGGATATCTGATTTGGTAGGAGTTGAGTGTTCTTTGTGTCTATCTCCTTCACCCATATGCTGGTGCCAAGTTCGCTGATAAAGCATCACTCTTGCTCATTTCCCATATAAATCTATGGCTTCAGCTGGTACCCAGGTGAGGTGCGATGGGCTGATTCTTTCCTCAGATTCTGCATCCATCTGAATGAGAGAAGCAGATTCTCCAATGAGAGTAAGGTCAGTGCAAGATGCATGGATAACCATTATTATTTTAGAGAGGATATAATAGGTGTAGGCCCTCTTGTATCCCACTATTGGTGGGACTTTGATATTGGAGAGCAGGCTTGTTTTTGGTCAGTTCTGACTTGTGTCCCATTTCCAGGTATGGGTTCCATTCAACTGAGTGGATCTGTTAGCCAAATCTAGAGCAATTGGTAATTCACCATGGCTGTGTGCCACTTCTGCACTTGTGTGAGCATCATGTCAGGTTGTTGCTGCTGAGTAGCTTAGACCACGAGTTGCTTAGATAGATGTTGGTCATTTTCCCCCAGTCACTTATGTAGCACCTTCTGGCACTAGACAAGCTAACTGTCTGGGGACTGACTAGAGAGTCTGGGGACTCACCAGATTCCAGCCATGTCTCCCCATGTTCCAACTGAACAGCATATGGTGTCTTCAGCAGTAAGATCTTATCAATAACCTTTGGTGGGTCATCAAGTACTCTGACAGAAATCTGTCTTCTTTTGGGAAACCTTATAGGTCTAACTGATCAATTAAGACTTTACCTCCTAAAGATGCCACACCCTTCCAAAACAGCTCCAAGAGCTGTGGATCAATTGTTCCCACCACTGAACATATGGGGAACATTTCATTTCCAAACTCCAAAAGGGATAGCAGCTCCAGTGGAGGGAATAGCAAAAGTAAGGCTGTGAGCTGGTACTGACACATAAATTTGGTGAAGTGCAGGGTCAATTTCTATGACAAAATATTTCATTTGTTTGCAAGATTAAGCTGCTTTGATATCAGGAAAACTAAACAACCTAATCTTAGCAAAGATAATTTTTCACATGATCTAGTCCAATAATAGGAATTTATAATATGATTAGGGCAATAATTTCACACAACAAAAAGCCTAATTTTCTTTATTTTGCCTTAATCTGCTTTTTTGCTTATAACTATTTTTGTGTGAACTGGGGAAAAGTTCATGTTTCATTGGGGTGTATGTAAAGTTTCTTAAGTTACTGGCATAGTTATTGTAATTATATTTCAAATTTTTCCAATAATTGAAAAAATAATGATATTGGGTGATTTTTTTATTAATTTATTTGGAAGTAAAAGAGAAAGAGGAATAGAAAGAGAGAGAGAGGGGGTGAGTATGGATGCACCAGTGCCTCTTGCCACTGAAAATGAACTCCAAACACGTGCACTACATTGTGCATCTGACTTATGTGGGTTCTGGGGAATTGAACCCGAGTCCTTTGGCTTTACAGGCAAACTACTTAACCATTAAGCCATTACTCCACTCCCATGGACAAACTTTTATTGAGATTATCTTGAGGATTTCTATATCAGCTATGGTAGTACTGAGTGGTATTAGGTCAATGCTATATAACTACATTAATATTAGGTTTATTTAATTTTTCATATATTTTCCATAGATTAAATATAGGACAAAATTTATATTTAGGGATTTATATTTTACTTATGAAAAATGAGTAGGAAAAGGAACATGCATCTTGAACTGACCTCACTTTCCATTGGAGAATCTGCTTCTCTCTTGTAAATGGACGCAGATCCTGAGGAGAGAATCAGCCCATCGCACCTCACCAGAGCACCAGCTGAAGCCATAGAATCACAGGTGACATGAGAAAGAGTGCTGCTTTATTGCTGAACCTGGTACCAGCACAAGGGTGAAGGAGATAGACACAAAGAACACTCAATCCCTGCCAAATCAGATATACAGAGACTCTCAAAACCTCATCAATGAAATAGACCTAAAAAGAACCTAACATGGCTCATGGAAATTCACGGAAGAAGGGGCAGAAAGATTGTTAGAGCCATTGCCTCTGCTGCATAATTGATGGCTACCCCTATAAGGCAAGACCCACATTACCCATGGGGGGAGGACAGAGAGATGGCTAACAATGGTACCATCATGGCTGTATGTATACTATATGCATAATAAATTTAAAAAAATTAAAAAAAAGATATACCTCAAATGTCTAAAATATGTTTAATATTTTCACATGAGTTTGTTTGCAAAATAAAATCAATATATCAGAACTAATTATCAAGAGATACAGTTAGGGCTGAACAGTGTTACGTTTGAGGTTTTTCTGCCATTCACTTGAAAAAAATCACTTGGTTCTGGCATAGCAGGACAGGACATAACCACCCTGTCAAATTAACTGTATCACTACTTTATGTTTTATACAAATGTCAATTACAGGTGTGGAAGCATAATTTAGAAGAATAAAACAGCTTTCAAAACTGAAAATTACATTTCCACTCTTCTGGACTAAATATCAGAGGACAGATGCCATCCAAAACAAACTAATATTGGCAAAGCATGTAAAGTCAAACAATAATTTACATTATTTTCCATGACTTACTTAGTGTTCCAAGGTGAAGCTTATTTTACTAAAATTAATTGAATTTTCTAGATAAAAATATGAATAATTGAGATATATTTACAATCAAGTCTAAGTCCTTTCCAGAATATTTTCAGAATATTTGTTAGGAGCACATTTTTAAAACTTATATGCATGTGAGCAGAATACATTTATGAATCAACAAAGAGGGAATTGGGGCTAAAGAGATGGCTCAGTGGTTAAACATGCTTGCTTGAAAACCTGATGACTTGGGTTTGATTTCTCAATACCTATGTAAAGCCACGTGTACAAAGTGGCACATACATCTAGAGTTCATTTGTGGTGCAAAGATCCAGGAACTAGAAGCTGGCTAGTATGCATAAGCCACTGCTATGTCTGTGTTTGAACACAGAGTCTCACAAATCTCCCAGACCTACTTCTGCTTCTTTCTGTATCTATACATCCTATAAGGATCTAAGGATCCATTGTGGATCAGAATATTAAGTTAATTCTGAATGTACATAAAGAAAGTATTGAGGATGGAATGGAAAATGTCCAGTCTAGGTTCATGTGACTGAACATAGCTTGCTAAGGTTGTAGAATCTTTAGTAAGTGGACCTTTCCTGGAAAAATCAGGTTACTGGAGGTGGGCCTTGAGGGTTTTACACCCCAGAACCGATTTCCTTTTCATCCTCTGCATAGTGAGGAACTGGCCTGCTATTCATTCCCTGCTATTATTGAATCTACATACTCCAAACTTTAGCTGAATCAAACACTTACCTTTTCTATGTTGCTTCTGGACATTTAATTGTTCACAACAATAAATGAAGTAAGGGTAGCAAGAAGTGGATCTATTGCTGTTATAAACCTGATGAATTGATTCATTGGCCTTTGGAACTTGTCAGGCAAGTGAAATATGGAAGATTTTGAAACTTTGGACTAGAGAAGTCTTACATTGCTGTGGGTATAGCTGCATGGGCCATTCTGGTGGGAGTTTGAAATACAAGAATGATGAAAGAAGTATGTCCAGTTGAGGCTGGACTTATGTGGTTTCAGGCAGGGGTGGGGAAAATGGATTCTTTCAGGAAGTAGGAAATTCATTTGATATTCTTTCAAAGAAACAGATTGCATTCTCTCATGTCCTAGTAACTTGAGCAATGTTGACTTTGAAGTCAGTGGACTAAGGAGTTTGATAGAGGAAATTTTGAAGCAGAATAGCATTAAGTTTGCACCTTGGCTTCTGTTGACTGATATTATTCAGATCTAAAATGAAGAAGAAAAAGTAGAGCAAATAGATATAAAAAAGTGTGATTTTTTTACAAGGAAAAATGTGAGCAACTTTGAAGTTCCAGACAAGTAGACTACAGTAGAAACAGGACCTTTCATGAGCAGCCGACTGCTCAGTGCTGGGGAAATAGGGGAAAAATCTCTACAAGCAAGATGCTACCTAATAATGTTCTAGTTTATGAAGATATAATTTCATCTCAAAGGACAAGGCATCAAGAGAAAATGCAAACAAGGTGTCCCTGCTTAAAATCAGCCATTTAGGAACTTTCACAGACCCAGGAACCAAAGTGCATAGAGCACATTATTGCTGAGATTCCCAGGGGGGCAGACATCATCCCGAAGTGACAGAAGAAAGTGGCAGTTATCCACATAGTACAGTGATTATTAACTAAACATTGGGAGTAAAAATGATAGCAACAAACAGTATTTGATAGGCAAAGAAGTTGAAGAAGATGCTTTAGTCAAATTGTATCAGTCTTGGATTGTCCAACTGTGGGATCAACATTATTCCTCATGATTTTCAAATAATGCATATTTGGGGATGATGCAAATTATGTAATCTATTTCACAAGAGAATGATAAATTGCTGTCAGAAATAATAAAATACTGAGGGTTGAAATTATGAGTTTGTGTTCTAAATGTGATCTTTATTATTTGTGGCTTGAGGGCATTTTGTTAATTTTCTCATACCACAGTTGGCAGGGCTCATACCAGAGAAATAAACTGAAGACATGCAGGAGGGGAGGGCAGTGTAATGTTTGCATAAGGCTCTAGAAGACCTAATAGTTCATGGACATATTTCCATTGAATAGCTCCATCCTAGCAAGATTCTTACCAGAGATTTCAAAGATGTGGCTGACTAGAGGAAAAAGCACAAGAAATCAAATTAAACAGATTAAATTTAATTTCATGGGAATTATTAAAGACTTTATAACTAACTAGAAATATCTGCAGAAAAATTTGACACTGATAAAATGTCATTGATTTTTTATTTCATAGCTACTGCATTGAATGGTCTATACCTTGTTAAGAAAAGACATGACCCAATGAACTGAACATGTACTGATTTGTGTGGATCATGCACAGATATTGGAATGTTTTGATGAAAATAATTTTTAAAAATATGTGGAGTGCTTACAGTTTATATCATCTATCTATCTATCTATCTATCTATCTATCTATCTATCTATTTATCTATCTATAGCGGTTTTTCGAGGTAGGGTTTCACTCTGGTCCTGTCTAACCTGGAATTAACTGTTTAGTCTCAGGGTGACCTTGAACTCATGGCGATCCTCCTACCTCTGCCTCCCGAGTGTTGGGATTAAAGGTGTGCGCCACCATTCCCGGCTCTAAAGTTTATGTTTTGAATGCATATAGTTTTGACATGTTTAAAAGGAAAAGTCAAGTAAAGCATAACTTATTGATTTATTTCACGATATCATAGATTTTCATACCAAAATCATAGAAAGAAAAAGGTGAATATAATAAGAGTTATCTCCTCCATATTTACTGATATAGCTCATTGAACAAATATATTTTACTATTATCTCTACCATATTTCTGCAATATGCTTAGAAATTCACTCTGTGTCAAATTGATGATTAGTTAAGTATTTAACTTTAGGTATTTCTGCATTTGTGATATATATACCTTTCTGATCATTTCTGTAATATTTTGGCCAAATAGACTGCCAATCTCATTAAATTAATTTACCTGCAATGTATTCATAATATTGATTTCAATTCATGAGTGATTATTGAGATATTTCTTGAAGTTAAGAAATATTCACATGTAGGAAAGACCGTTACAATGATTAAAGATAAAAATGAACACATTGTTCATAAAAGTTCACAGCAAAAAGAAATAGACATTCTAGTGCAGAAATGTTATTAAAGATATCAGGGGTAGGTACTTCATAGCTAATTGGCACATGGTTCCATCAATTTCTGGATGTTAGACTCTGTGATGCCTAGTGATATATTGACATTATTCATATACTTTATAATTACTTTTAGAGGTATTTCATCAAAGTTCCTTTTTCGGGCACAACAATTACTTTTTTTTCACTAAAACCTTTCACAGACATGCAATTTAACTTAACTGACTTTGCAGGTGAGTTATAAATGTCTGTATATTAAAGATGAGGGAAGCACCTACTTTCCTAGAGGTCTGGTAGAATTAGTATGATGTGTATAGAAGATGCACTGCTATCTTGATCCATGACATGCAGAAGATTGCTCACTAGTGTATGTATATGTATATTACTGCCTACATATGTGTGCTGCAGAATGAGGATGGCAATTATCACTGCTAATTTAAAATGCATCATTTCAATTTTATACAGTGTAGCTTCCTAAGGAAATCACACATAAATAACATAAAATCTATATTGTATTCAGTTTGTTGTATTTTATCTTTTTATTTAAAAATATAGAGAACTTTAAGCTGGACGTGGTGGTGCACACCTTTAATCCCAACACTTGGGGGCAGAGGTAGGAGGATCGCCATGAGTTCAAGGCCACCCTGAGAATACCGAGTAGATTCCAGGTCAGCCTGGGCTACAGTGAGACCCTACCTCAAAAAACCAGAAAATAAAAATATAAAGAACTTTAACATATGAACATATTGCAAATAGGTTATTTTAATCTTTTATGTCTTTTCTTCCTCACAACCATTCCAGTAATGGTCATCCTTGGTAGGGTTATCAGTAATCACTATAGGGTAAAGTATATTTTAGTAAGGTATGAGTGAAAGAAAAAAAATACTTATTTTTAGAAAGTTATTTTTTAAAAAGTAGTGTGGCTTGAGAGAGAAAAGGAGAGTGAGAGCAAGAGAGAGAACAAGTGGAGACTTCCTCAAGTATATTAGCACCACTAGTATGATGACACCTATATAAATATATAAAACTTATCCCTCTCCAGCACTGATCATAGAGTCTGTCATGGAGATAAATATTCAATTAATCTCCCCATCACTAATTCTCCACATCAGTCACCTTATACATACATAACACTAGTCATTTACTACCCTGACAGGACAAACTCTCCAGTTGTGTTTTTGGATACTTTGATATAATTCCATGTGAAATAGCTGGTTACATCTTCCTTGTTTACATTCCCATAGAGCAATGTACATACGTGACAACTCAATTAAAGTTACCATTGAAAAATAATGCCAAGTGTGTGAAAATAAAAGTCCTTCAAGAACGTCTTCTCAAGCTTTGCTCAGACAGAGTCAGGAAATTTTATACTAATAGTGAGTGAAGGTTTCACTCATGGGCAGAGTAGAGACTAAAGAGCTACTTATTCTCTTTATACATGCTGGCTGTCCTAAGGAAATAATCAAGGAATCATCGTTTCCTACTCCGGCTTCCCATAGCTCTCTGTGACTTTGTACATGTAATACTCCCTTGCTGAATCTATTGTTCTGAATGATAAAGTGGAAATGGCAATAATTAATAGTGTACATTTCCAGTAAATGTTTACATTTATTTTTATTGTACTTTTTTTTTTTTTTTCTAGGCAATGTTTCCCTTTCACCTAAGCTGACCTGTAACTCACTATGTAGGCCTCGGCTGGCATCAAACTCACTAGAAGCACCTACCTCAGGTTCCAGAGTGTTGGATTAAAGGTGTGTGCCACCACCCCCAGATTATTTTTACTTTTTACATTAAAAAAAATCACACATGTAAATGCATTTTGAGTAATCTGCAATATTATGAAAAATATGGGATTTTATGCTTATAAAGATGTACTTTGCTTCTCAAACATGCCACTAAATACGATTATGTGGCTTTAGAAAGCACCAATAATTGATTGACTTTCTTTTTAGAGAGGAGGTAATCTAACTGTCAAAATGCTTTCTTTTCCTTTCCATAGAATACTCACTAGAGCACGGACCAGTTATTATTAAGTGCTATAATTCTCACTTAGCCTGTGTTTTTTTCCAGGGACATGAACTTTCTATGTTTCCTATATATGCTGGTTTCAGGGCACTATAGATGAAAAAAGTGGTATTTAATATATAGTTCAAATTACACAGGATATACTTAAAGTGTCTGATAATATACTTTTAAATACACTTAAGGTTATAGAAAGTCCAATATATTGCCAAAAGAACTAAGAAAAGCACAATTAAATTTTTAAATGTCAAAATCCCTTGAAGCCATTATTCCACAGAAAATTTGTGATAGACATTTTGATTGTGTGTCTAAAATTGTAGAGTCTTATTGCATTGTGCTGAAATGAAAAGGTGGAAAAACAGAGAAATGAGAGTCGAAGGCTGTCTTGTCTCTACTGCATGAAGATCTCCTAGTATCATATAAACAATTTCACAGCCAAGGTTCTCACAGTAAATAATGGCCTTTCTAACCATAGATTTTTATGGTTGCTGTATACACAGTTTATGAGATTGCAATCAAATTCAGTAGGTTCTTTATTTGACCTCCTTTCTTCATGCATTGAAGCAGAAAGTATACACTGAACCAATGCTACAGAAGTTGAAAAATGATACATTTAGAATCAAATTGGTACAAAAGGCATTATCATGATATAATATATAAACCAATAATTTTAAAAATGCATAATAAAATAAATCTAACAATACACCTAATACAAACACAATTTCATTGTCATTATTAATAAAAATTGCATTTTTTTACAAACACAAAATATATTAGAGACATGCTTATGCACATCAATTGTCATTTCCTGATGATGTGAAAAATCAACATTGATGGGGAGTTTTAAATGATGAGTTGGTGGACAGGGCATGTATTACAAAAATATGTATAAACATAATGTGCTGGTTTGATTCAAGTGTCCTCCATAAACTTAGGTGCTCTCATTGTTATGTCTCCAGCTGATGTCAATTTTGGAATTAAACCCTACTGGAGGCATGTATTGTTGGGGGAGGGATTATAGGTGTTATAACCAGCTTCCTCTTGCCAGTGTTGGCACACTCTCTCTTGCTGCTGTTGTCTACCTGATGTTGGCCAGGAGGTGATGTCCACCCTCTGCTCATGCCATTGTTTTCCCCTGTCATCATGGAGCTTCCCCTTGAGTCTATAAGCCAAAATAAACCCTTTTTCCCACAAGCTGCTCTTGGTCGGGTATTTCCTGCCAGCAACGTGAACCTGACTGAAACACATAAAAATGTAATTTTTTCATACAGTTCATTGCCTCATTTTCTTTGAAAATATTTCCTACTTGCTTGTTTTCATTAATGACAGCCTACAAGAGGGTGAAATGAGTCAGAGACTTGGGATTTTTGTGGACAAAGTGAAAATACTATTAATCATCTCAAATCAGCAAGGAAATTTTCATGCATTTAATGTCAGTTTGTTGTTCCATAAATAAATATTTCCTTTGTTTTGTATTAAAGAAGACCTGCTAGGTTTTTAAAAATATTTTTCATGATTTAAAAAAGGCATATTATACCATATCATGTATTCAATTAATTCAGTTTCTATCTATGTATGGTCCCCACAACATCTTCAGCTGCCTACAATGCAAGGAACACAAACATACATGCATCCACATTTGCATGCATGCATGTAAATAACAGTTTAATGCCTTCATCTTGTGTATGTTTTTCTCCCTCATCTCTCTCTCCCTCTCTCTTGGACTCTCTCTCTTTCTCTCTTTCCATCTGCTTCCATCAGAAATGACTGACTTCTAATTACTTTTCTATATCCAAGCTCTTATTTCAATATTATTTTACTGGATTAGCATGTATTTGGGGCCAAGGTAAAAACTGATATTTTTTTTATTCAAAAAATGAGTTGGAAATAGAATCAGAAAGTGCATTATATGTGTGTTAAATGTGTGATACTAAGTTTCATTCAGTATATCTGTATCTATAACACAGCATCACACACCACTGTAGGTGTACAAGCAGTAGGTGAAGGACAGAGGCCTGCCACAATTATGTTGAATGAATTGGGAAATTTAATATCCCTAAATTGAAGGTCTTTAGAATACTTCTTCAATGTAACTTTATGATACATATTGACTCAGTAACCCCAGCTAAGCACTACCTCAACTTTAAAACCATAGAAGGCAATTGTTGTATGCCCTTTTTTTGCTAAATTTTGAAAATTAAATTCCCATATACCCACACATAATAGCTAATATAGTGCACAGCAGAGAAAACCAGCATAAAGATATCTACCCAATAACATGTCATATCTTACCTTATGAATCTCTATGCAAGTAATTTTTATTCTTTAGCTCTTTCAGAACCTGTTTTCAGTGATAAAAACAGACAACCAAACTAATCAAATAAACAGTTGTCAATGTACACACAAATCTTAATTATCAGACAATTTTCAACATGCTGATTGTAAAATTTCCTTAAGGAAAATACAAGTAACAAATTATTTGTTAAGGGTAGTAACAGAGTAATAGCTAACAGGTGGAATCTCTTTACTGCTTTTTGTGACTAACACTAGTCATGAAAATACTTTGACTCTATTGGTAAACATACATGCATTCATGCATAGAATACACACACACCATATGCTGCAACTTTTTTATACAGACTAGTCAAATCAAAGGATTTATGTCTATTTCCAAACAAGTCATTTCTTATAGTCACATGTCAATATCTTAGCTTGCTCTAATATGAATGTATCATCTGAACCTACTATTTTGGAAATTCTTCTGGCTTTAGAGTTTTACTCCCTTTCCTACAGTGAACATTTTATTTATCCAAAGCCCAGTTCTCAACTTCACCCCACTTTTTTCATCTGAAATTGTAACCAAATAATTCTATCCAACATTTATTCATGTTATATTGATGATTAAAATACTGCTAAGATGTCTCAAATAAAACATTACAGTTTTCTTGTAGATTTGCATTTTATAGATCTCATTTTTGTGAGAAAACAATAATACAAAGTAGTGATTTTTAATGGACAAAATCAGGATTTTCCTTTGAGTGAAAGTAAAATATGATGAGGAAATACTTCACATTAGCCAGCAGTTTCACAGCCTTCAAAGATAAAGCAGGCTGATATCTTCCAGAAGGATAGATGGGCTGTCAAGAGAAATATTTTGAAGCAGGTGGCCCAGTCCCTGCTGAAGTCTATCTACATGCTGTTAAAAGCCATTATTTTAGAATTTCTGCTTCATGAAATAATAATAATAATAATAATAATAATAATAATAATAATAAAATTCACTCTCCCTGATGATCATGCCAAACTTTGATGACAAGCTTAGGAATTGCTGTGCGAAACTGAATGATGGGAGTGTGCATGGTCCTTGCTGAGTGCTCTCCTGAGCTGTTTGCTCCATCTTTCATAGACATAAGGCTGATGTATTCTGTTCACACAGAGAGAGCTCGGGAACATATCTGTCAGACCTTAAAAATATCAAATGTAGAGCTTAAAATGTGAACTTTTGGATACATTTTTCCATTTTTGTCTCCCTTTGTGTTTACTTTCATGCACCCCAAGAATGCACCCCAGGCAGATTAAATCTCAAAGATAAAAATAATTCATTTCCAGAGTATGTTTCCCTGTCACATTAAAAACAGCCTTTAAAATTCTATTTTCTAGTTACAGGTTATTTTCCCTTATCATCCAGCCACTATAATATTAAGGAAATTTACTAAGTAGCCCAAGGCTTTGAGAAGATGGAGAACAACCAGCTATATCACTGTAGATTTGGGGATACCATTTTAAGATAGCCAAATATGTCCGCACAGGTACAGTTTTGCTACTTTAACCATGCGAAAAATATAACGTTAAATGTCAGTGTTGGACTGAAAATGCACAAGCATATCCATACTCCAACAAGGAGAGAAATGATGCTTGTGCCTAAATGTTATTTTGAAAATGGTATGAAACTCTTTTTATTTTTTTTTTTCTTTCTAGAAACTTATCTTACAACTTGCAGGCAAAAATACTCTATCAACTGTGATGTTATAAGACTTTCAAAAATATATGTGGGTTGGTGGGATGGCTTAGCAGTTAAGGTGTTTGCCTATAAGGCCAAAAGACCCAGGTGCAATTCCCCAGGACCCACGTTATGAACAAGGGGGCACACTCGTCTGGAGTTCATTTTCAGTGACTGGAGACCCTGGTGTGCCCATCCTCTCTCTCTCCCTCACCCTCTCTGTCAAATAAATAAATAAAAATAAAAATAAATCTATTAAAAAAACTGGTGTGTAAACATGACTCCATTTTCGTACAGATTGTTTTTATATGACTTCTTTCCACTAGACAGTGACTTGCTTAAAGACAAAGCTAACTAACTTCATGCCCAAAATATAACTCATTGCCAGAAAATGGATTAACCACTCTAAAATAATTGCAAAGGATGAGCAATTTCTTAAAATATATTTAACTTAGGATTGTAAGATAAAATCTCTAATTGTTGGACTTGTTAATGAATATTTAGCTATACTTTGTTCTATTTATTTATGAGTGACCTCAGTAGTGGAGTGTGGGAAAAGGGGCATAGAATCAGAGAGGTGAATGGGAGCTTGGGAGGAAATAACAGAGAGAGGATGGGGTGGGGTAGATCTGTATCAAAACTCGAAGCATAAAATATGTGTTGTAGTAAGTTGAAGAGGCATGGATATTGACACTATTGTGCACTGGGCTTTTGTCTGGGACTATGTGAGATTTGGGATGCAGATATGAAATCTAATCCATCTTTAGTGAATCCATTCTTGTCCACTATGCTCTGGTCATAAAGGCTTTCATGAGTCTACCCACCTTCTGGCATGGTATTGCAGTCTTTTCAGAATGGTGGAACTGATGCCTCTCCTTTTATAAATGATCTCTCCCTGATTCAGCTGAAGTTGAATGAGAGTAGTGCTTTGGGTACCCATCATGACAGCATTTCAAGCATAACAAAATTGTTTCAATTATGAGACCTAAGGTACAAAGTAGAGATTATTCACGAGAAATGACGTAGAAAGCCGGTGATTTGTTGCAAGGGAATATACACTATCTAGCAAAATGTATTGCAGCACATCGGTTGATAAGAATGAATTTGTAGTGCAAATAAATATGTGGGTGAAGGCATGAAGAAATGAATCACTATAGGGAGAAAGAAAAAGTTTTCTCTGCCATTCAGCTAAATGAATCTACAGTAAATGTGCCTCATGTTCTGATATAACTCCACAGAACATATAAAGCATTAAAGGCACATTCAGAGGCTTTTTAAACAGGGAAACGTTAGTTTATTATTGAATTGAACCCAGTATATTGGCATGCCCCTGTGCAATGAGAAATGGAGGATTTTATCTATCTGTATAGATGAAGTCTAATTAAATTTTTAATTTTACAGATTTAATCTATAGTTTAGGCCTATGAAATATAAAAAAGTCACATTTATAAGACAAAATATACTCTTGGGTTGGAGAGATGGCTTAGTGGTTAAGGCACTTGACTAAAAAGTTGATGGATCCAGGTTTGATTCCCCAGGACTCACGTAAGCCAGATGCACAAGTTGATTCTTGCATCTGGAGTTTGTTTGCAGTGGTTGAAGGCCCTGACATGCCCATTTCTCCATCTCTCTCTCTTCTCTATCTCAAATTTAAAAAAATAATAGATAATGAAACAGTATATATATATATATATATATATGTATATGTATATAATATCCTTATCCTTGTCATTACCTTACTTATGCTATCAGGTCACCTTCTTATCTGAGTTTGACGATATTGTGCAGACTACAGAAGGGAATGAAATTGTACTTTGCTCGTCAGCTTACAAGTGAGCCAGCCACAGTTTCACATCCATCAGAAGTTTAATTTCATCACATTTGCAATCTAAAACTCCCACTTCCTAATGGGTATTTTCCACTTGGATATTTTCAGAGTAGATTGATTTAAATATAATTTCAATGAGCCTGTTTCTACCAGCTGTGAAAGAAAATGTCTTTCTGACTTGTATCTTCTTATAGTCCAATAATCCTTGTAGATATTTAAGTTAAGGACACTAGCTATGTGTTGAGTGTGTTCCATTTATGCTTTTCTTATGCACTGAGTGGATTCTCCCTTGTTGCATATGAGTCATAAAAATTTCCCCAGTTTTTCTTTTCATCATCCATGGATTTAACTGGCTCCCTGTTTTCAAAAGAATAAAGTTTGATTTGTGCAATACTCCTGAAAATCTGACTCTTCACTTTTCATTTTCTACCAGCTTCTGTGCTCTATGATAAAGACTTAGGCATCTGAGTTGAGTAGTAGCCACTTGTTGTGGCTGTTTAAAAAAATTCACCAGTGCTCCTTTTGTGCAAATGTAGACCAACAACTACGTCATTTGGAAACCAGCCTCCATGGTTTCTCTGTAGGACTGAATCAAATAGGATTCTTAACTATCTTTTCAAGGATGGTTGTACAGTAAACTCCCTTTTGAGAGATCTTGTTTGTCTTCAGGTCAGAAAGAAGCTTTGTTTCCTAGCCATTATCATAATAAAGTTGATGTTGCCAGTCATCCAAAACAAAGTTTGTTCAGATCCACTAGAAGCTTATTTGAGGTAGCTTCCCAACCTCAGTGCTAATCAGCAGTAATAATAGCTAACTCCATATACAGCATCCCCAGGGGTTCCTGCTCATAACTTTCATGATGTCTGATGCCTGCAAAGCTACGTCTTTTGCCACTTGTTGTGCTGTGAACAGTAGTGACTTCCGGGTCTAACTCAAGAGCATCTTGTGTTCTCTCCATTTCTATGAGACCATGGCAAGTAAGCTGATCAGGATGAAAGTTCAGTAAGAGCACAGCCCCTTCCCAGTTCTGGATGCTATTAACAACAGTTACTATGATATTTAGTTGGAAATGGATTCATTTTTTAAGTTCTATGTCAAAATGTATATGTCCTGTGATTTTTATATTGTTCAAAAGTTAAAAAAAAAAATAAATAAGTTGGAGGTCAAGCACCTTGAAACTAATGTACGAATTCAAGTTAATGCTCAGTTTGTTTCCTTCACCAGTCAAGTATAACTTCTGTGATGACAGGTCGAGTTTGACTCCTCAAACCTACTGCAGAAAAAAACAAATCTAAGAAAATGGTGCATGCTTCAAACATATTTGACATGAGAAGGACTAGAATTTCCTGGAGGAAATTTAAACCACACAAGGGGAAATATAAGTTTACTATAACAAAGATTTTGAAAGAACTTCCTGTCAAGATGGCATCTGCCTAACCATACTACACATTGCAGGGACAGAAAGGCAAGATCTTTGGGGTTTTTAGGGGTTTGCAGATCCTATAAGACCTTATAGGCACAGAGAAGCAAAGTAAGCAAAATCTGCTGATTCCCAGGCTCTCACCCTTGGGTCACCCATAAGTCCCCCTATCCCCTCAAGCAGATGTCCTGGGCACAGTCCCAGCCACCTCGCTACCAAGTTCCTCCTGCACTACCCTCAGACTAAGTGGACCCAGGCTACCAGGCTAACATCCCCCCTCCATGCACAGACCAGGTCCTCCTGTACTTCCTGTGGGCTACTGGGACCCAGGAAAGCAGGCTAACATTCACCCCTCCCTCCCTGGGTTCTCCAGCCACTGGGACCTCCCAGCAACTGCTATCCCAGCCACCAACTTTCCATGCACTGACCTTCTCCTACCCAGACCCAGTACAGCAGGTTAGCCTTACCCCCTCCCTCTTTCCTACCACTAGAACTGCAGTCCATGTCCCCCTGCACATCACCTGACACATAGCAGTCCCATATCCCTGTGCCACTATGTGACAGAACCTGGTAGTCCTAGCCACCCACTGCTACACGGTCCCAATGGACCACATTGTCCCATTCCCTCACCCCTCAACATCAGAGAAACACCATACAATCCCATCTTCCACCCTCTGCCCCCCTACAACAATACCAGTCTGCTTTGTCCCATTCCCCACTATCCTTTTTATTTTATTTTATTTTTTTTATCTTTGGAGAGAGACACACAGAGAGAGAGACACAGAGAGAGAGAGACAGAGGGAGAGGAAGACAGAGATGGGCGTGCCAGCAGTGTCTCAGCTGCTGAGAACGAAATCCAGGTGCATGCGCCACCTTGTGGTCAAGTGCGGCATTGTAACCTTGCATCACTTTGCATATGACTAAACGTGGGACCTGGAATTTGGAACCGCTGGAGATTGGAACCAGCGTTCTTAGGCTTAGGAGGCAGGCACCTTAACCCCTAAGCCATCTCTCCAGCCCCCCACTACCCTTTTTACCCTCGGGGCCATATGACCACGCAGTCCCATCCTACTGTCCAAGACACCATTTGTTGTTGGTTCGGAACATCGACAGAACTGGCTGGAATCTAGAAAAGAGTCCCCAGACAGTTAGTTCGTCTAGTGCCAGAAGGTATTGCATGAGTGACTGGGGAAAAATGGCCAACATCTATCAAAGCAACTCATGATCTAAGCCACTCAGCAGCAAACAACCTAATATGATGCTCACCCAAGGGCAACAGTGGCACACAGCCATGGTGTGTAACCAACTGCTCTTGAACTGGCTAATGGATACACTCAGTGTAACTGAACACATAGCTGGAACTGGGAAACATGTCAGAATCATATTCACAAAATGAGCCTATTCTCCAATATCAAGCTCCCACCAATCTTGGGCTAAAAATTGGCCTACATCTATTAAATTCTCTCTAAACTAATAATGGTTATCCTATTTATCCAGTGCTGACTTCTCTCTCCATTGGAAAATTTGCTTCTCTTTTTCAGATGGACGCAGAACCTTAGGAGAGGACCAGCCCATCACACCTCACCAGGGCCCCAGCTGAAACCATAGAGTTGTTGGGGAAATGAGCAAGAGTGCTGCTTTCTTGGTAAACCTGGTAGCAGCACAAGAGTGAAGGAGATAGACACGGAGATCACTCAACTCCTACCAAACCAGAGATCCAAAAGCACAGAGGCTCCCTAGACCTTATCACTGAAGTAGACCTAAAATTAATCCAACATGATTCAAGGACTTTCCCAGAAGAGGGGGCAGAAAGATTGTTAGAGCAACAGTTGGGGCAATATGCACAGAGACATTGCTTTTTCCTATAACAGATGGCTACCCACAATGCACAACCCAGAATCCACTATAAGGAGGACACTTTGGAAGAGGTGAACAGGGGGAAAGCTAACAATGCTATCAATATGTGCTATTTACACACTGAGTATGTACATAAATAATAAACAAAGAATACTAAATACACTTAAATCAAAAAAAAAAAAGATTTTGAAGGAGAATTGATGTGTGAGATAAGATAATTAACGAAATACTTAATGGCTTCTGGCCATTGTTCCCTAAAACATGCTGTTAGCAAAAGGAATCCTCCAGAAGGGGGAAAAATAAGAAAACAGTTTTCAATAGCATGTGTTTTATTGTTTGTTCTATGTAATATGTCTTCTCTAAAAATCTAAATAGCTGTGGTGATAAAAATCCAGTAAATTATTTTTACTTTTGAAAAGACAATAGTTTATTATTGTGCATTATCCATTATTTCAACTTAGGTGAATGCCCAGTATTGCAGACATAGCGTTCTCCCAAATAGGGAGTAGAATGACTAGTATTCCTTGCTAGTCAGTGTTATTACCACCTACCAAGTCGATACCAATAAGATAAGTAGAACTACTTGCCCCACATCAAATAAATGCCCTAAAAACATGTCATTCCTTATTATTACCTATTTCCTGCGTGTTTGAATGAATCTATAGTAATTTTGGCCAAGACACATATTTGATTCTTGACAATATATGTGTTATCACTATGCCTTGGCCATTTCATATGTAATAAGTGGAATAAATCCATTTCTATAAGTCAAAGTGAGACTTAGGAAACAAGTTTTTTTTTTTTTTTTTCATGTTCTTAGCAGAAAAGAAACTCAACAGAGATATGCTGGTACTGTTTTTAGGTTATGTTTTTAAGGCAGTATCTTAACCCTTATGAAATTATAAAGTTACTGGCCATCTAAGAACTGGAGGCTTAGTCAAGATTTTTTTTCATCTGTTTTGAATATCTATGAATGAACAACAATATGTTGAATCTAATATGCTAGTCGCTATTAGTTTAGATTTTTTTTGTTTAGTTCTCAACTGAAAATAGATTGACAAGTTTGATAATTGTAAATGGAAGGTACTTATTAAATTTCTAACCTAAAAGATTCCAAGAGAGAGAATAATTCAGGGTTTGGAGTTCATTTCATGATAATAATTACACAGTTTCAAGCACTTTATGTATGGATCCATTATTTTAAATTATTAAAATATGGCAATTTTAAGACAAAATAATTATTGCAAAAAAGACCTGGTTATCTGATCCACTTATATGCCATCACAGCCTAAGCTCGGCTGCATGTCCTGCTGTAAGTCTGATAGGTAGATCATAGTTCTCAGATAATAGTCTTAAGGTTAAAAAGAACCATCTCCACAAAAAGAAAGACATAACTGACTAGCTGAATAGCTGAGTAGTCCTCTACAGAGCACACCACCTGGAGTAGCTATTAGTGCTATTATTTTGGACATGTTGGGTAAGTTGGGTAATCACATTGTAAGTTATTGTGGTGTGGTGGATGCTTAACCACTCAGGTTTCATTCTGTAGCAACACACAGGAGTAAATCTTTCTTTCTTTCTTTCTTTCTTTCTTTCTTTCTTTCTTTCTTTCTTTCTTTCTTTCTTTCTTTCTTTCTTCCTTTCTTCTTTCTTTCTTTCTTTCTTTCTTTCTTTTTCTTTCTTTCTTTCTTTCTTTCTTTCTTTCTTTTCTTTCTTCTTTTTTTGGTTTTTCAAGGTAAGGTCTCAGTCTAGCTCAAGCTGACCTGGACTTCACTCTGTATACTCAGGGTGGCCTCCAACTCATGGTGATCCTCCTACCTCTGCCTCCTGAGTGCTGAGTGCTGAGTGCTGGGATTAAAGGTGTGTACCAACATACCTGGTTTAGGAGTAACCTTTCTTCCCATGACTCCTTTCTCACTTACATTTGTGATATACAGAATCATTTGGTTTTCTAAAAAGGTCATTTTCAGATATCAAAGTCAACAGTAAGAAGATTTTATTCTAGCTACACTTGAGTTTTGATTCACTTTTTTCTGAATCTTGAGTTTTCAAAAAAGATTACTTTTGTATGAATTCTTTCTCTGCTTGTATCTATCCTAAAATGACTAAAAAACACATGATAATACTAAATTCTTAAAAACACAGCTGTATACCATATTTGTTCTGGTTGAACTACAGGAATTCAAGAGAAGACAAGACAACATCTTATGAAGAAACACAGCATTTCTTTTTCAGATTAAAATCAATGAAGATAACCAAAGGACATAAGGACATGATTTGTTGCAATTCCACAGCACCAAAAAAAGAAGCATGTCATTATTTTTCTTTAGGACTGATTTCCCTGCATGTTGTTTCCAGAATCACAGAGGAGCCCTGGTATCCCAGACTGCACTATATTGGAGTGCTCAGTGTCACATCACTGCAAGTCCTTCAAATAAATGTCACAGAAAAATTCTGTTACCACAGAGAACTATTTGGGAAATAAATTATTTATCTTTGATTACCCAAGATCTCATTTACTTCTAATGACCTTCTGGAGGTGAATGACAGACATGGCAGTTAACTTGTACGAACTTAATTTGTATTCCTGTGTCCAGGTTCTCAGGGATGTAGGCAAGAGAAGTTGCCAGACAAGATATGAGCAATTTATTTCCACTCTTACACGTGAGATGGAAACTTTGATGGGTATTATTAAATCTTAATATTTGGAACTTCAATGCACTGAATGTTGTTGCTAAATAGGAAAGGATATAAGTACAGAAAAAAATATAAACTTTATTTGTGCTTTTCACTATTCAAATTTTAATTTAGCTTAAGTGTCAAAGGTGTCCTTGGCTTGTAAAATATACCCTATGTTCATTGTTTTCCTAAAAGAGAAAAACTTATTTACTTAACAAAATGGAGGCATGAGGATTACTGCAAAGTTGAGGCCAGCCTGGTTTGTATAACAATTTCCCAGTCAATCTGGGTTATGCTGCAAGAAATTGTCTCATGACCCAACAAAAGAAAACAAAAGTGGAAGTGTGTCAGAACAAAACAATAATGAAAATATAGAACAATGAAATAGATTGTACCTCTGAGGTCTTCATAATTTACATTCTTTCCTGCTGGCTAGTCTTGGCTGTGACTCAGAATGACATGAAACGAGAGGAGTGAAGGAGAAGACCAAGAACATTCAGATTGCTCCAGGATTCTCTGAAGCAAATGGTACTTTTTCCTATGTGAATCTTTGAAATTGAAGTACTACATTCCATATTTTTAGGAACAGTAAATATATTAACTGTGTTTTTAAAATTTTATTATTATTTTTTATTTGAGAGAGAGGCAGAGAGAAAATTAGCCTGACAGGGCCTCAGCCACTGAAACCATACTCTAGATGCTTGTGCCATATAGGATAGAGGAAATAATTTCTGAGATTTATATCATTTAATCAAGGTTCATAGGACCCTAGTTATGTGGTAAATCCCTTCTTATAAAATATCTTCTAGCACAACCCTTTTGTCATTTGATATAAGGCTATTATATTGTGGTCACAATTATCATCATTATTGATGGTAAAGAAACTGAAATAAGAATTTATATCACTTTCCCAAGGTCGGTAAACAAGTAGGATGTCTGGATTTAAGGCTCCTTAGAAAATACTATAATATACTTTTCTCAAGGACAACATAAAAATTCTCCCCAATTATACTGGTTATCATGTCTAAAGAGTAAGTACTGATATTTTAGTAATTTAAGCCTTATTTCCATTGACATTTTATTTTTTAAACTCCTTCATAGAAACATAAGAAATAAAAAAAAAAATTAAAAAGCTAATGTAAAACAAGAGTGGTTTGCAGAAAGATAGGATTCCTATGGCATCTGTTCTATTCTGAGGAGGGAACCTAGTGTTAAAAAACAATGCTGATTTAGTCACCAGAAATCCATTTCTTGGATGGATTTCATAATGACTCTTGGGCAACAACGTGGTGTTCTACAGTCATAAATTATCAGTACTTAAAAAAAAAAAAATGCCTGGGATGTTTGTAAAACCAGGCTTTGTTTATTTAACCATTTGGGGAGTAATAAGGTGTAACAGATACAGATAACTATAGAGCCTTCACTATCAATCACTATACAAAGGGAATTATTAAATAGATACTAAAATCTATAGATATTCAAGCCACTTATATGAAGTAGTGTGAAATGTGTGTTAAACTTTTGTAGATTCTCCTATATAATTGGAAAACTCTATGTTAAACACAATAACTAATACAGTAAAAATAGCACCCAACTTGTTATATTGCATTATACAGAAATTGATGACATGTTCATGATTGCTTCATAAGAAATTTGTTTTACATAATATCAAACCTGTGTTGATTTCAGTCCATTAATATTAATCATATGAATATATCGGGGTATATGCATTTTCTTTATACTGAACTTATTCTCACAGTTCATGCATTACACAGACATTTGTAAACATTAGTTGCTGCCACATGTTATAAGTGGCAGAGAGAGTAGTGGCATGATAAAGGCAATGGGGATACTTACACACCTTTGAAATTGGATTTGTATGTGGTGAATCAACAATGCATAGTTTAATTAATTTATAAACAAGGTAACCACTGACTGAAAAGTTCATGAATGGAATAGATGATGAAGCTGAATGAACAGAGGCTTTAGTGAGAATGGTCATGGGAGAATCTAAGTCAATCTGGTTATCTGGTTAAATATCTAGGACATCTACCTAGGATATCTGCAGGGTAAGGAGAAGCCAGGTATCTGGAGAGATGTGAGTATGGTGAAAGTGGAGAGTGCAAAACCTCTTCAAGAAAAAATTGAATTAGCAAAACCTTAAATGCTTACATAATCCTTGTTGCTTTTGAATTTTTTTAAATTTTTATTCCCAAGCAAATGGAGAGAGAGAGAGGAGAAGAAAGACATCCAGGCAGAAAACGGGCATGCCAGGCCCTCTAGCTCCTCCAGATGGGTGTGCCACAATGGGCTTATGACGTGTGTATTTGTCATTACACCAGGATCATTAGGCTTTATAGCCTTAACAGCTGAGCCATCTCTCCAGCCCTCATCCTCATTTCTATAAGGGAGCGTTGTTCAATTTGAAATTCATCATGATGGAATTTTGACAATAAAACTTCGGTTATATATTGTAACTCACAAATTAGACTATCAATATCAAGTTTCTTACAAGTTCCATATTTTTTTGCAATAAAACAGTAATTAGGCTTATTTTTATCAGTGAACAAATTTAACCTCAGGAAGATTGTTTAGTGACTTCACTTCCTCTTTTTCACGCTCAGAGGAAAATGGAAATGCTGCATGCAAAGTCTGAGATGAGCTTTCAAAAGAACATTTGGTACATCAAAAATTCATGATAGGTGCCAGGATAAATTTGGTGCTACATAACTTTCCTGAACCAAGAAAGTTTCAAAAGTATTTATGATATATTATCTATAACACATTTTTAAAAAGATAAAATTCGTCACTGACTTTTAAAGAAAATAATTATTTTCTTCCTTGTGCCATGTGGAAAAAACTAGACAAGGAAACATTGAGACAGGTGAGAAGGAGATGATAAATTATGAAAGCCAGTTAATTTAAGAAATTAGCATTGATTAAATATGTACATTCACCTGAAATGTTTTAAGTATAGAAGATAAATTTAAATTTCTTTTCATTACAATTTCTACATTCAATAGAGTGACTGAGGATTAATAAGTTGTGATGTTATCTTCAGAGGACGTAAAATACATACAAACCATAACATTTTCAGAAAACTGTTATTATATGAACAAACCAATCAATGTGAATTTCTTGTTTCCAGAATAGTTGGGCACTGGGCATGGTGGCAAATACCTTTAATCTCAGCACTGGGAAGGTAGAGGTAGGAGAATCACCGTGAATTCAAGGCTACCCTGAGACTAGTTAGTGAATTCCTGGTCAGCCTGTGCTAGAGTGAGACCTTACTTTGGAAAAAAGAAAAAAAAATAATATGTGGGAAGCAATAGATATGGAAGTAGTCAGTGATATATATTTTATAGTGTCCTATGATGACAATACTTTGAAAAGAAAGCAACAAGTTGTAAAAAAGAGGCACATATATAACACTTGAGCTGGAAACTGCATTACATTGTTACCCATATGGGAAGAATAGCTAAGGACAGATAAATAAAACTAATATTCACATTCATAAATTATAGTAAGTATAATAAAGATACATGTCAAATATAATATGATATGATATGATATGATATAATATATAATAAAGATATAGGTCAAAACAAATAAATGCCTAACTTTAAAATGCATACCTAATAGACAACAGGGAGTCAGGCTTTTATAATTTTATTTTAAAATTGAATACATTGTGATTTCTTCATGAAAATATAGAAGGGCATTTTGAGGATTCCCCATGGCTTCTGTCAGACATCTAAAGTGAGGCATTCCATTTCCATCAACAGTTCCCCTGCACAAAGAAGTAATTCTGTATCAACCCTCAGCTCTTTGATGGCTCATTCTAAAACAGCCTATACATTACCCTTTCAAATGTAGAGGGTATATAATTAGAATTCAATTGGGTGAATATTAGCAAAACCTGAAATTGAGGTCTAAATTTGAGGCATAAAAATAAACTAATAATTTAAATTTAAAAAGATGAAGGTTATTTAAAGAACACAAAATATTAGTGAAGAAAGGAAATCATTTCTCAATTGTACTCCTCATCCTTTAAAAACTACTATGAAGATATGGATACACCAAAAAACATGATTGAATCATTAAATAATGTGTATCTGTATCAATACATCATGCCATGAACACTCAATAGACAGATGCTCAACGACTATGCCTTAATTAACCCAAAGGGAAAAAAAAAAAGTAGATATAGCAACAATGACAACATATTATTGATATTTCATATTCTAGTGCATTTTTATAACATTGTACATTTTTTTTTATTTGAAGTGAGTCATTGTTTGAATTCAAGAGGATTCAAAATAGAACAAATATATTATTTGGTCAGAACACGCTTTAACAGGGAGGCCAAGATATATGATCCCTCTTCAAACAACAGAGACACTTTGGTTGGAAGCGTTGAAAAGGCTGCTTTCTGTACTTCAATGTGGTGATTTTTAATGAGGGCAGAAGTTATGAAATCTATCTGCACAGAACTTCAGAGAATAAAAACTACATGGAATATGAACACAGAAGTGAAGAGCCATAGACAAAAAGACTGGAGGACAGCCTCCTAGCCTTGGGTCCCTGGAAATCTTTGTCACACACAAGTCAGCTGCCAGATGGGATCTCACAAGCTGATTTACTGGTCCAGCTCAGATGCACTCCAAAAACTTCAACATAAAATCCATACCAAAAATAAATACTAATATTATAATAATGGCAGTGATTTTATGAGTAAGAGTTGTTATCCTTACACACACTAAATACAAAATTACAGTAATACATGTATATTCTTTATATGTTTATCTTTCAGAAAATATTATATCTTTGAAGATTTTTTTCCCCTCAGTGACTATACGTGTGTGTTTTTTTGTGTGTGAGTGGGGCATGTGTCATAGCAATTTTGTGGAGGTTAAAGGACACCTCAAGTGATGGTCTTTGCCTTCCACCTTATTTGGAACAGGAGCTCATGCGTCTCAGCATTTGGTTGGTGAGACTACAAGTCCCATGAAGATCACAGGATTCTCACTTCTCACTATAGGTGTGCTAGGATTACAGAAGCTAAAACTCCCGCTTTATGTAGGTTTTGTGATCTGAATTCATAAGTGTACACATAAACTTTTTCTCAGTCTCCTTTTTGGTGATTGTAAAATAGGATTTTATGTAATTTTGGCTACCCTCACACTGGCTCTTTTGTTGCCTCAGATGAACTTTAGACCCTCTTGTCTCCACCTTCTAAGTGCGGAAATTGTGGTCTTGAGCCATGATGCCCAGCTCTGAAAACTCCTTGGAAGAAATTTTTTGCTGTATTTTCTTATATATAATGATTTCATTATCATTCTATGGTGATTTTTTAAAATATTTTATTTATTTATTTATGAGAGAGAAGCACAAAGAGAAAGAGAGAGAGAGAGATTGGGCACACTAGAGCCTCTAGGTACTGCAAATGAACTCTAGGCACATGAGCCATTTTGAGCATTTGGCTTATTTGGTTAATGGGGACTTGAATCTGGATTCTTAGGCTTCAAAGGTACCTTAACTGCTAAGTCATTTCTGCAGCCACATTTTTTTTTTTTTTTATCCAATATAGAAACTTGATACAATTAGCTCACTGAGTATGAATATTGAAATGCTCAGGAAAATACTAACTTTTGACAACTTTTCAGCCAAAAATATCCCTTTTCATAATAAACAGTTTCTAAACAGTCCAGTGGACTGAATATTAGAAGACATTTGGGGAAGTTACTAGATTCTACATGTGTTGGGACTTTTGCCAATTAGACTTTGTTGTTTTGTCTTTGAAGCCAGTGACATCCTGGTTCTTGGAGCTTAATAAATTTTAAGTTTTTCCTATACTGTGTATTACTTGCCCAGCTGTCATTGATACACCCATTGAAGGAGAATAGGAGAAATCTAGAATCTCTTAGGCATTTTCAAGTTGCCGCCACACATGCCATCTTGCCCTGGCACAAGAATGAAACTCTCGGCAGGTATGGAACTCATGTGTGATGGATACTGATCCACAGCCCCCTAGGGGTTGTCCACAGTGAGTGAGTTACCTAGATAGCTGGCCCAGGTAGGCTGGCACTGGGGTTTGACCTCCAAATCTACAAACCAATAAGCTCTTTCCCTTGAATATAAAGACTCTCATTTTCTTCCTGTCTTTCTTTTTCCCCCTCTTTCTCTATGGATTTCTCCTGGATTTACCCTGTGCTGCTTAGATACTTATGAGTCTGGTTTCCCCATCACCAGCCTGACTGGATGAGGGGAAAGCATTGCACTGCTTCTTCTTCTCATAATTCTCTATTTGCCTCTGTTTCATGACTTATGGGAACTTTTCCCTATTGCTGGGGAGCTTTTACTAACTCCAGGCCTGCTGCCTTTGTAATTTCTTTAAACTCAGGGTAACTATGAGTGTAACTCTCGTCATCACTCATTTCTCTTCTGAATAGCTTGGTCTCTGCTTTATATTTTCCATCTTATTCTTCCTTAAACCTCACCTTAGCCCTCTCATTTTTTCTTTAGCTTCACCGTTTGCCCTCTTAACTCCCCTCCATTAAAAAAACACATGGCGGATTTCATGTGTGTTCCTTTCAAGTCTCCCTACATATATGTCTACGTTCTACCTTCCACAAACTTGTGGTTCAACTCCATTCTTTTCCTGAAAGCCTCAGTTTCTTTTACAGGAGCTTTATGAATTACCCTCCACTTGGTTGTGTCTCTATCCCAGTCTTTCTTTGAACTCCCTTCCACATATTTGTGGCTCTAATCTATTATTTCCCTTATAAACCTCAATTTTTTCTTAAATTAACCTTATAAACCCTGTGGTGTTTTCCACATGAGAATGTGCTTCCTACTTCCCATATACTGATGACTCTGCTGTAGACTTCCTTTAAATAAACTGAAGAATTTATGATTTCTCCCTACATAAACTTAATAATTCATAATTTATCCTTCTTGAGTTCATCTTTGTCAACTTTTTGTTAAAGATAGAAAAGAACCAAAACTTGGGGGGGTTCATAAATTTGGAGAACGTCTCCTGGGCCCCCAAATCCTGCATCACTATCACAAATCTTATAATAAAGAAAATAAGCCTTCCTGCTTGTCAACACTTATCCAGACACCAAGACTAGTCATTTGGGCAAGTTTTTAATGTGTTCACATTTTAACAGGCTTGTTTATCTATTTGAACAACAACAACAGCTGAAGGTATTTTGGTCTAAGCTGAAGATATTCACAATTGATATATAGATAAAACAGAATGGTATTAATAAGCATATGAATCTTTATTAAATAAATGTGTAGCATTATGGTAACATTGAATATGGATGCTATAACTGGGTTTATTTGTTGCAGTGAGGAAATTGACACAATTATGAAGTTAATAAGGGACAAGAGCTGAGATACAAGTCCAGACAATCTCTTTCAACAGCAGAGGAAGAATACAAATGAGGTCTATGAACACAACAGTGGAGAAACTTCAGTGAACATGAAGGATTCTTGCCAATATATTTTTGAAGGTATATTGCTGATAATCTAGTGTAGTTTTGAGTACCCACACATAATCTTTACTGATTCAGGAATGCTGTATTGTTCCCTGTTGTCATTTTCACCCAAATTCTCTGAACTATTTTCAATTTCTGATACCCTCTGTTTTAATATTATTTAGGCTTTTTCTGTCTCTTAATTTGAGGAATCCTCTCTACTTCCCTTCCCACTTTCTCTCTCTCTTTCCATATGGTGTGAGTGTGCATGTGTGTGATATAACTCTCTTCAGAATGTTTAAAAAGTGATGGTTTAATGCATTTTTTTTTTTCCTAATTGTAGGTTGGAGTACATTTGGAGATTTTAGGGTTTACACTGCCAACAAAAAGGCTGCTACTGTTATCAAACTGAACAGATGCTGCCAGGTCCTAAGCTCCAGATATTTCTGTAGAAGCTCTTCTAAGTCTTATAAGAGTTTGCTCAGAGAAACAAAAGGTAGGATCAGGCTAGTGTAAAACTGTCTGTGGAATTTTATCCTGCAAGGTGACCGGATGCCCAAGATGAAACTTTCTAAGTGTTAAGCCAGTTCCAAAAGAGCTCTTAATTATTTCTTTCTAAACTTTGTTCACAACAACTTTTAATTCATTTTGCTTAAATGGAATTTTATTGAGGCTGTCAGGAGCAGACTGCATGCTGGGAATTTTACAGAATCAAAAACATTATCCCAGCCTAAGTAACAGCTGGAAAGAAACTGTGGGACCTCCCACATGTCCCCCACTGAGATTCAGACAATGGGTCCCTTATTTGACAGAGTGACAGCAACAGCTGCCAAGTAGGTCATATTTTAAAGCTCAACTTTGAAACTTTCAGAACTGAAATCAACAGGCTTTTTAGCACCATCAGGGTGTAAAAATAAATATATTCAACAATATTTCTTTGTCATACAAACTATTATAAGACTGTGTGTATAATATAAATTTTTCACTCACAAATTCTTACTGACAATTATAGGATAAATCAAACAGTATATGGGATCAAGATGTATTGCTGTATTTTTCACATAATTTATGTATATTATAAATAGCTTATTATCCATACGTACATTATGTAAGCATGTGAGAATCTATTCCGCCCACTTAGTGTGAGGAACTAAATTTTTAAATGACTTAGTATAGTATTTCCAAATTAGTGATCATTTTAATTTAAAGTAGAAGATACATTTAAGATAAAATACAACTGTAGTACATAATTTTGAGTAGCCTTTTGTTTTATTCCCTAGTGACTGTCATATCATCAAATATCATAACCATCAAATTAGTGTCAATCTTGCCAGAGATACTTCAATATTATTCTTTTTATCATTAGAAGAAATTCCTTAATAATATCACTACTATATGTAATAATTTTAACACTAACATATTATCACAGATACCTGTAATATGCAAAATGACAAAAATAAAGCATAGAAATAAAATATGAAATAATCTAATTCAATCTTAATCGATATTGCAAAACAATTTTAAATTTGTGGTAATATGTGTGTGTTGCTGTTTAACAGAATTTTCTTCACTTCTTCCCTCTTGTTACTATAAGCCAGACATGTTAAAGTGGCATATGTGTAACACACTCAGCAATTAATTTTATTTAGAGATACTCTACATTAGGGAGCAAGTACATTTCAGGGTAATTGTAAAATTTGAAATGAGAAGATTTTTTAACTAGATAGAAAATAGGAAGTCTCACAGATAAGAAGAATAATTCAATACATGGAGAATATACAACATATATGGCTTACTGTTTTGTAGCAAAAGATAACTGGAGATATTTTTTCTACACTGTATCAATAATAAAACTTAGTTATAAATTCTTAGAAGGATTTGAACCATGGTCCTACCCAACTATTAGGAAATATAAAAAGTGCACTGGAAGAAGCGTAATGTTTTATCATTTAGGTGTACATTATTTTAAAGGCACACTTAGCAGCATTTGGAGATCATGCTTTGTGGAAGAATGCCTCATTATTATATAAATTCTGTTCTCATGAAGTAGATGATTCAGGAAGATGAAGAATGTTGGTCCTTTGAACGTTATATGATCTTTCCCTTCTGCCCACACAGACAAGAAAGACTCCCAGGGAGAGGGTTTGAGATAAGAGAAAATAATTTAATGGATAAAAGTGTAAGGGCATTTGAAGTGGCATACAGTCTTTGATACAGCCAGCGGGAGTCCACAGACGCTGAATTTAGGCTATGACAAGAACGGCATTGAAGTGTACTTGTCTCTGTATTCATAAAAGTCCATCATTATATGAGCAGTTCTCACAAGTTAAAACTTCACGCACATGTAAAATATGAGCAGAAGTAATCCAGGAAGTCAACTCTTTCAAGCTGTCTGAGTTCTCTTGATGGTAAAGGCTAATTATTTTGCAAAAGTGCATTCTGAGTAACCGTGGAAGCCTGAACTTAGGAGCAATGCACTGAGTGTCAGGTCTGAAGTCAGAGTTCTGTTATTCACATCACCATGAATTCAGATTTCAATACTTCCTAGAGGTTTGTTGAGCAGCAGAATCTTTGAAAAGGTTTTTCACTGCACAGATCACAGTTAGGTACAATGTTATTAAGGACAGAAAGGGAACCAGTCTTATATCTAATTAACAAACTTTTACTAGTTATATATAGAAGTGTATTCTTAGTGTTGCAGTTGGTTAGATAGAAATGCCCTGGAGGACACATATGATTCTGCAAGTAAAACACCTATGTCTCAGCCACATGGTAGAAACAGGTTACTTGATTTATTTAGAAATTCTCATGCAAAAACACACTTGCTCACTTCATGGCTGTAGGCCCTCCCCGTCTGTTACTTCATTTAAGCATGTTTCAAAGCATATTTCAAAACAAAACAGAGCTGGAAACATGATCAGCAGATGAAGGTGCTTGCTTGCAAAGCCCTCTGGCCTGGTTCAATTCCCCAACCACGTATCTAAAACCAGGGAGGCATTCCTTTGCAGTGGCATGAGACCTGGCACATTCCCTCTCTCTCTCTCTCTCTCTCTCTCTCTCTCTCTCTCTCTCTCACACACACACACACATACACACACAAGGAAATAAATACAAATTTTAAAAAATACTGGTAAAAGTTAAATAAAATAAATAATAAATTTGTCCTTGCTGGGCGTGTTGGCTCACGCCTTTAATCCCCAAACTTGGGAGGCAGAAGTAGGAAGATTGCCAGGAATTCGAGGCCACCCTGACACTATATAATGAATTACAGGTCAGCGTGATGTACAGTGAAACCCTACCTTGAAATACCACAAAAAAAAAAAAAAAAGACTTGTCCTTATGTTCAAAATATCCATACTATCATGCATTTTATGGAAAACATAACAATAACAGGTGTTGAAACCTAAACCCATGATTCTTCCTTATGTTTGAAATGATCTTTTTCCCCAGAAACATGTCCTCAAAACTTTTCTGTACTTCCTTGCACTTCTTCCCATTTCTAATGTTATTCCAACAGCCCAGGTGAACACCATCACTAGTTTGGATGAATGTTCTCACATTCCAATTCCCTGTTGGGAAGGGGTTAATGTGGTAGGTATTTAAATGTAGATTAAAATTTCCTCATGCATCTGTTTAGATCCTTTTATACCATTCCTTTGTTCTTTCATAGATACAATTGTAAGCCAATGTAAACCAAGTGATTTTGAAAATGCATTGCATATGGTTGGTATCCAGTCAGTTTTTCCCTGAAGATTAGCACTGTTTTAACTTGCTATCTCCTCCCTTACATAATCATTTTCCCTTAGCTAGAGGTAACTCTTCTGGAGTGCCTTTCTGTGTACTTTCCTATGATTTCCAAAGGTCTGTCACATGCTATTTTATCACAGAGTAAAATAAAGTGCTTTCAGTTTACTGCAAACTTAATTAGTTGCAAAAAGAAGGAATTGAACATATGTAGAAAATTAATTTTGAAAATGTGTGTAATCAGCTTATACAATTTATTTCTTATTGTTTATTTGATAAATCCAAATACAGATGCCATTTCTAGTGATTAAAATTATTTAACAGTCATTTCCTCTTTCCACAGAGGATCGCTTTCACTTCTAACACTATAATGGAATTCCGAAGACAAATGAGGGTTAAGAACACACTCTTCACAGGGGGAGTTCATTATGCCACCACCTGCTAGCACGCCATCAAATTATCATTCTTGCTTAATGGCTATCACTTTTCAGAAGCTTTCACTGCGTATTACAAATTAAATCTAGCTTTACAATTTCCCAAGAAATAAACAATATGAAACTAGGACACATACACACATTAAAAAAGAAATCATGCACTTCCAAATGAGTGTTTCATCAATATTTTGCTGCCTAAGCTCATATTTTACAATATTTATTTATATACATATATTCTAAATGATATTCGTTATACCAGAGTAACCTATATTTCAAAATTGATAATTATTAACCATATTTTTCTTTTTTAATTAATATAAATGGATTTTTATTATTAGAGAGGATACTGTCAAATTGTGGCTTTAGAAAATCAGAACTTTGATATTTTATTATTAACAAATATTAAAATGAATACCTATGTAGGCCTACAGTTTCCTATATCCATACTTCAATATTTAGGAATAAAATTCTTCTTCCATAAAATGCTTCTTTGACTACTATAGCAAGCAGTACGTTGTATTATATTTATGTAGTTTAATTTATTTTCCTTCATAGCATTCATCATGTAAGAAATCATACTATATACCCACTTGCCTATCTGTTACTAGCATCATTGGAAAACCCACTATGAGGGTACTTTGTTTTATAATCATTATTGTATACCAAAGCCATAGCAAGTAAATAAATACCTCTAAAATGAAAATTTAAGTGGTATCCACTGTTCAGAAACAAAAAGTCTTGAAGGATACACTCAGAGAACACTTGATTATGATCACTGGTTATGGTATGTCAACATTTATACAGCCAGTCCAAGTGTACTTTGTCCAAGTTTTGTCATTTAAATCAGAATGAAAACAGAAACAAATCCTGAAGTTCTCTGATGGTCATTTTATTTTTCTGTTTTAATTTCTTGACTTAAAAATCTGTTTTAAAAATTGATTTTTAAAAACATGTATTTAGAGAATTAATTTATTCAAAGAAGTGGATTAAACTGTGCAGCTTAAAGTAACAGAATCCAAAATGAAAAATTATTTTTCAGTTTTTACCTCACTAAAAACATGAAATGCCATTAAACCAGAAAAGAGAACCTGGAGGTTTCCCTTATTCCTTTCTTCCCTAGAAAGTTGCACCTTCCTAGAATGATGTCTAGATTTAGTTTACACCCTTTGTAGATGACAGAAAGCCTGATTTCTGGATTGCCCTATTTTACAGAAACTTGTGTAATCTGTTCTTTGTCACATAGTGACATATTAACTTGGTCTTCCTCACTTAGAGATCTTTTCCACGTCCCATGAAGGCCCTGAAAGGAGTCTTGAGGTGGACTTCTCAAGCCCCCTCTTGCTGCCCTAGTCAAGAGCTTCACCTTGTTGCCTTCTTCCTACTTTCTGGGCTTAACCCCAAGCTTTAAGCTATAATTAAATCTCTCTGAACCTTATCTTATACTCTGTTGGCTTTATTCATTGAAATCATAACACAAGAATCCGAAACACCCCAAAAAATCAGAGTATTGGTGTATATTTGTACATTGGCAAGGAACCACAAGAGTTTTTTTTTTTTTTTTTTTTTTTTTTTTTTTTTTTTTTTTTTTTTTTTTTTTTTCATATCATTTTGGTGCATTGGCAGGAAACCTCAAAATTCCTGTATCTGTGAATGTCGGAGGTGTTGTCCTTCTTCCTGCCTTCCTTATGGCAGGAAGCATGGTCCGTTGTCTCCCTATTTCTCCATTTCCTTCTGGACAACTCACTTCTGCTTGGGAACTGGGCATATTTAAAACTTGGTAGACAGTAAAAGATAGATTTGGAATGTTTTTGTTATAGACATGTATTAAAAATATTGTTTTCTCTTTCTGCTTATAAAGTCAATAAAAAATGTAATCCTGTATATAGAACAATAACTGAGTTTATTCAGGATAAATTTTGTGTTTGTTCTGTGTAATATTGACTTGACATTTTTTTTTTCTTTTTGAGGCAATGTGGCCTTTTTATGAGAGAGAGAGAGATAATTGGCATGCCAGGACAACCAGCTTCTCTAATAGAACTCCAGACATGTGTGCTTCCTTGTGTATACCTATGACCTTGTGCACTTGCATCAACTTGTGCATCTGGTTTATGTGGGATATGAGGAGTTGAACATGGGTCATTAGGCTTCTCAGGTAGGTGCCATAACTGCTAGCCATCTCTATAGCCATGACATGTATTTTAAATGCTAATGAAGGCATGAAAGAAGCAATCATGGAAGGAACCAAAAATTTAAATATATTTTACACATATCACAGCTTGGCCACAGTGTGATGTAGACCTTGCCTGCTTACCACCATGATCATGTGACCACTTAAAGGCTACTGTTGTATAGCATTGGAAAAGGGGAATCATAACACGCTTGACCAAATTCAAAAGTTGATGTTGTTATAAATATGTACAGCTTTCCCATTATCATTAAGTTAAACAAAAACAGTAAGTCCAATCACTATCAATTGTGAACTATAAGTACTATGATAAATGCTAGGAAAATACCAATATTTAACATTTATGCATGATTAACATTGCACCAAATATATTAAGTGTGTTAAATATAATGTCACTTTAATCACCAGTAGTGTTAAAATGCAAAAGAAAGCACAAATGCAGAAACATTAATTTTTATGTTAATAGAAGAACATGTAGTCAAAGGTTCAATTTTTTATTGAGAATTTTTATGCGATCATGTTTTCATTTGTCTTTACCTTTAGTATTACAGACTGTACATTTTTCCCTCTGACAAAATTCTATGAATTGAAAATAACTTCTAAACTTTAACTGATAGGAAAATGCTACCCTAGAATATTTAAACAGCTCTCTTTGAAAATTGGCTCCCTTTGTTTAATGTCAGCATTTTGTGAGCCTGCTCAGTTCCCACAGTGACGGGAATTTTAGGAAGAAAATAGCCTCAGAGAAATAATAAGCAGTTCAACTTCCTTTTCACAAGTCTGAGATTGAGACTATTTCAATAGCTACGTTTGAGCAGAAAAAAAAAAATCATTCTAAGTCCGTTCAAAATTTTATATGCTGACATTAGAAGATATAATTCACTCATTTCTTCAAATGGCTACAAGACTTTATTGAAGGGTAGAAGTTTGTTGGGAAGGGAAGAGGTAAGCAGAATTTTCTGCTGCAAGGTGAGTCTTGTGAGGACTTGAGTTACCAAGATCAGATAAAGGATGCACAGCTTACTCTGTAAGCTTAGCCAATGCCCTCAGAGCTCTCTGAGCCACAGCCTCACCTCTTATAACTGAAATGGAACTAATAATATGTTCTCCAGAGTACTTAGTAGGAGAGCATTTTAAATACTTAAGTACTGGATAAATAGCAGTGCCTTCTAACCATTATCTTCTAATTTTAAGAACATATTTGATTTTTAATAACTAGTAATAATTATAATTAAAATTATAAGTGAAAGTAGGGCTAAAGAAGATACTCTTATTGAGAATCATGTTACTTTACAAAATCTTAGTATTATGTAAACTCAACTCACAGATCTCATGTTACTGATAACCTTGTCCTAAGTGACAGAAGAGCTCTACCTTACTGAGTACTGGGCTTCAGAAATAGCAAGAGTCAGGTATGGAAAATGCCAGCAGCCCATTTTGCCAAGGTATAAGGGCACTTTCTTAGTGTGCTTTCACAGTGGATGTTATTTGCAATGAAGACCTTGCTAGGCCTTCAGAGTGTCTATCAGAACTTTGAGCAATCATACTTTATCTTCAGAATGAATGGTTTAAAATGTATTCTGATGAAATTGCTGGTATAAAAATTAAGCCTACAGACTTAGGGTCTCTGAAGGAAAATAGTGGACCTTAGCTCTATCAAGACTCATATAATGATAGGTTCTGTCAAAATACAAGGTGTCTTTGTTCTCAATGGTGTAAACGTTTAATACATCTGAAGTATAATTATTCACTCAAATTGGTTATCTTTTATTGTACTTAAGGTATTTTCAAAGAAGACGAAAGCAAATGTTCAGGTCAATGTAGAATTTTCATGCTAGGAATGATCTGATATTATACAAGTAACCTAATAAATATTTTCTTGTGCAACTAGTAATGCAGGCTTTTTATGTATAAATAGCACATGGTGTGCAGTGACAACAGAAGCATTTTGAATTGCATCACAAAGGGAAGCATGAAACACCAAAGGAGATGTTTTAGCTGAGCAAAAAGTGAACAGAAACATCCACATAATTGGCAAAAGATGAATTGTATGTGAAAAATCAAAATTTAAGTTTCGAGAAGTTTAATTATAAATCTTCATATGAAAACAAATATATATATATATCTTATTATTACAGGTGAAATATGAGGCTCAATATTTCTTTGGAAAACAGCAATCTAATGAAGTTTTGAGTTATGATAGTAGAAAAAATCAACTAACTGAGTGAAGAAAAACATGACAAGTGGTCCGTTGTCAGAAGGCATGAGTATCTTATCATCCAGAAGTAGGAAAAATGAGACATCTAATAGAAACTGCAAAAAGAAAACAAAACAAACAAACAAAAACCTTCCACATGTGCTTCTTACAAGCAAGGAAAGTGTGTTTAATGAAGGAAAGGCGGAGTGCAAAACTTTTGTCAATCACATCTGCTCAAATCAAATAGGACTGAAAATCACTGTTAGAGTTGTCCCAGTAGAGGAGTGGACATAAAAACGTGCTTCGTGTAGAATCACAAAACAAAGGGAAAGCAGGGAAGACAGGGAGCTCTCTCGAGTTTTCAATAAAAAAGACTTTACTTTCTTGTTTATTTATTTATTTGAGAGAGGGAGAGAGAGAGAGGAGAGAGAGAGAGAGAGAAGGAGATAGAATGGGCAGGCCAGGGCCTTTAGCCATGGAAAATGAACTCCAGATGCATGTACCACCTTGTGCATCTGGCTTATGTGGGCCCTGGGGAATCGAACCTGGGTCCTTTGGCTTTGCAGGCAAGTGCCTTAATTGCTAAGCCATACCTCCAGCCCTCAATAATTTCTTAATAATAGGAAGTACAGGAATTTGATAGCATCTAGGAGAGTTTTTATTTAGCATTTCTAAACAAGTAACTTTATTAATGTCTTAACAATTACTTAAACCCACCACAGGGTTAAAATACAGTCAAGAGTAAAACACTAAATATTAAACAAGATTTCCAAAGGCTGGAACTCAGGATTAAACAGGAATTTATAATTTCTAGAAAACTCACAATTTATTTCACGTGATCTAGCCTCATTTTTAAATTTTATTTTATGTTATTTATGTGCAAGCAGATATATATAGAGAGAGATAGGAGCCAGAAAGCCAGAGAGAGAATGGGCGTGCCAGTGTCTCTAGCCACTGTAAACAAAAAAAAACAGACGCATGCACCCCCTTGTGCATCTGGCTTATGTGGGTACTGGGTCATTGAACCTGGGTCTTTGGCTTAGTAGGCCTATGAGCCTCCTTTTATTGAATTCTTATTATGTTAGAAAACACATTCAAGGATTTATCAGTAGGTTAAGTAAATATAGGAAGGATAGGAGATATCAATTAGATGCTATTGCCCTGTGAGGAAGATGATCTTTACCAGTGTGATGGTCTGTTACAGGGCTCTGTGGAACAAGGCTTTTTTTGTTTGTTTGGTTGGTTTTTGGAGGTAGGGTCTCATTCTAATACAGGCTGACCTGGAATTCACTATTTTACAAGTAAATTTGGAAGCAAAATTAGGAAGTTTTATGTTTAACAACTTCTCATGCGTTCTCACAGAAATCCAGTTATGTTTGTGTGACAGATTTCATTTACAAAGTGATTGTGTTTGGTCAGTTGGTTACCTGACTGGCACATAGGTTTAACTTCTTTGTTAAAATTAAGTTGATAAATTGATTATTTTCCTATTATTCATTGTATTTATTTTGTACCAGCAGACAGACTTAGAGATACACATGACGAACCAGCTTTTCCAACTTAGAGATTTAGTCTTGAAAGTATGACAATTATAAGTATTCTTTTCTTATATAAATAAACATTAAAATGTATTCTATTACTCTATTTCTATGTTTGCAGTATTTAAGATCTTAATCTTTACCCAAAGAGAGGGAAACGTGAGTTCACATCAAAAGCAATGTTTCTCAGTTAATGGGCAAGACAGTAAACCTGATGGATTGCCGAGAAGCTAATGATTGTGGTATATGTCTTAATTTCTTGTGAAATTGATTATGCATCCTCCTGTTTATAATTCATGTTTTTCTTTACCTCACTAATTGGGAAGGTCATATTTTATCCCCTTTATTGATAAGTTTTATATGTTTTTTCCCTAACCTAGGGGACTTCATAGTTCTGCAGAATCATTGGGTAGAACCTGAGAAAATCATGAGGAAAGTATTTCCTCACTGTGTGCCAGTAGCTGCAAAGTACTTTTCCTTAACGTCAGCTGCATACCCTTTTAAAGCTGCTGACAGATGTTAGTGTTCTTATCCTCAACTGTAGCAAATTCAGCTCAGAATAAATCTATCTTTGTCTGTTCTGATTCAGAAAGTATCACCTGTGACTCTAGCATGCTGTTCATTGCCTGAGGATGCTTCCCCTCCCCTCAACTACCCATAAATTTATAGCACCAGCCCAGCTGCCTGAAATCCCAAATTCTGATGGGCAGTCAGGGTGCACTCTTCTCAAGAAATAATAGCTTACACACTTTAAAACTAAATTGCATTTTAATTGATTTCTTTTGATATAATTTCCCTATATATGAAATTAGCACTCTCAATTTAGTCTGAGAGTTTTTTTTTTTTAATTACATATTTCATTTATTTATTTATGAGAGAGAGAGAGAGAATGGGCATGCCAGGACCTGTAGTCACTGCAAATAAACTAAAGATGTGTGCATTACCTTGTACATTTGGCTTATGTGGGTACTGGAGAATTGAATCTGGTCCTTAGGTTTTGCAAGTAAGCCCCTTAACCACTAAGCCATCTTTCCAACTTCTATGAGATTTTTTTATTTCACATCTAGATGAAATAAAAATATTGCCACACCTTTTTATTTCATTTCCCCTTCTGTTTACAAACCCTTTTTTCAAGTCACCCATTGCAATTTCTTCAGAATATATTGCTCATTCAAAAGGCTGAACTGTTAATAAACAAGAAAAATCATGTGATATATTTTCAGGCTGGAAATCATGTAATAAAAGTGGTGTATGGGTTAGAAAATATGAGTGCAAACTTAAATATATGTAGCATTAGGAATTCACCAAAAATATCATTTTACTTAGAAAATCTCTAGTGAGTCAACAGTGCAATACTTCAATGGGAATAGGGTATTGTACAACACAGAACACCACACATGCTTATTATTCAGTGATGCAAGCACATTCTCTCCTTTGACCTACAGCAGTGCTCAATTTATCTCTTCTTTCTCAATTCACTTCAACTGACATGAGAAAGGCTCAAGTCAGGGACGGATGGCATTCTATTTCAATATTTAAAAAATATATTGAATCCTATGAGGCCAGAAATAATTTCTGAATCAGTGCTTAGAATTCATATTTAGGAGATGCATATGAAATTACTTTAAAAATATGTTCTGCCAATTTCCCAAATGCATCAGAATGTTAAGCTTAACATAGGGCATCATTTACACATTAATTTGGCTTTGGAAGGAACATGGGGATTCTTACCCTGGATCAGACTTATGTAAATTAAGGGATGAGTCTTCCTTATATAATTGAGCTGTCCTCTGAGCAAATATTTCTTGATATCTGCAAATGGCCAGGATTTATTCTGAGTAATAAGAAAAAATAATGAACATAATCTAAGGTAAATGAACTCATGGAACTCAAACTCAATGTGATATTGAGGTTATCAAGTTAGTTTCTTAAACTTATAATCATACAAATACCATTGTAACATTGCAGTGTATGGTATATGCTTTGTATTATACAAATATTTACATACTTACAATTATATCAAGGGAGATAATTTGATAGTGGCCTTATGAAATTGTTATGATTAATTGTAATAAAGTTTACTAGACATTGTTAATGTTATCTGTACTCATAAATTAATGCATTTGTTTCTCTTAAACTTGCATCTCTGAAGTTATGTGGATTTTCCTAGTCCTAAATTATAATTTATGATGGGCATATAAATCCATACATACTATTAATGAATAGTATGATTTTAAGAATATACTGATCATGACTCAAAAGGTACCATATATATATATATATATATTTAATGGGCTGGAGAGATGGCTTAGGAGTTAAGGCACCTGCCTCCTAAGCCTAAGAACACTGGTTCCAATCTCCAGCGGTTCCAATCTCCAGGTCCCACGTTTAGCCAGATGCAAAAGTGATGCAAGGGCGCAATGCTGCACTTGACCACAAGGGGACACACGCATCTAGATTTCTTTTGCAGCAGCTGAGACACTGCTGGCGCGCCCATCTCTGTATTCCCCCCTCTCTCTCACTCTCTCTGTCTCTCTCTGTGTCTCTCTCCAAAAAATAATAAAAATAAAAAAATGATAAAAAGGTACCTTATATTTTTAACAAGTTTTGTTTCACATTTTGATATGAGTTTGCCAGCACATTATGATGTTAATATTGTAAAAGAGGGAATCTCTCTTATATCTTCATTTAATCTATATGCTCTGCTGCCTATCATTGTGAAAACTTATCTTCTATATGTATTTGCTCACCACCTGATATAAATATGTGTGTGTGTTATGTATAAAGCTGGTCTCTTGCACTGTTCTGGTAATACTGTATCTTCTCTGTCTTAGAGCAGCATGGGTTTCTCTTTGTTTATAGTACTTCTGTTCCGTTTAACATTTTTTCGTATGTCTGTACCTTCAAGTTTCATTTCAGTGATTTTCTCTTCCATATGATAGGAAGTCCATAATTTGCTTTTTATATCTCATTTTATGTGAAATATACTTAAACTTATTTTTGTTTTTTTTTTTTTTTGCTGTTTTTTTTTTTTTTTTTTTTTTTTTTTTTGAGTTAGGGTCTCACTCTAGCTCAGGCTGACCTGGAATTCACTATGTAGTCTCAGGGTGGCCTTGAACTCATGGTGATCCTCCTACCTCTGCCTCCTAAGTGCTGGGATTAAAGACGTGCACCATCATGCCCAGCTCAAATATACATAAACTTTTAGCATTTTATCTTCTAATCAATTCCTCTACTTGGTGATATAGATCAGACACAAAATTTCACAGAATTCTTTAACTTCTCCAAAGTTTAAGAACAGATTTAATCTCAGAGCTGTCATCAGGATACATGGGTAGAAAGAGACTATGAATTTGTATTCTGCATAGACATATTTCATTTTATATAGTGAATATCTGATTCATATGAGCATATCTCATCCCAATGTATAAAATGTATAACTTTCTAAAGGATCAAGAAAACTCCTTCTATTTAGTTGACACTCCATAAACATTTGGTAAGGAATGTGTGAATACATTAATATCTTAAAGTTTATTGAATTTCATAGCATTACATATTATTTAAACAGATTTTCTCTTGAGAACTTTTTACATTTGTGAAATTAAAATAGACTCTTCTAAGTGTTCAATTTTACTATGAGGCAAATCCCTCAGTGGCCCTCACTATACATTTAATTCATTTCCTTTTTTATATTTAAAAGCATTTCTTATTACAGAGCAAACAATACCATTTTTTCATTGCTATACATATTTGATCATTTTGTTAAATGGCCTTGCCTTTCTCTTTCATTAAAATTAAGTTCAATTCAATATTATTCAAAGACAAATGTAATTATGATGGTTTCTTTTTAACATGACTTGTTGTGGTGAGAAGATTCCTAACATAATTGTGTAAAGATAAACCAATGACCTTTCGCTTGTTCTAACAGTATCATATATATGACATCCCAACAGTAGAATTTTTTCTTCTTTCATTTTCACACTCTTTGACTTTCTCCTCCCCTTTACTTGTTCTTTCTTTTTCTTTCTTCACCCTTCTTTTCATTCTTTCTAAAGTCTTCTCATTGTTGATACCTGTGAGACATTTGTGTAGGTGAGCAGGCATAAAGTCTTTCCCTGAAGGTCCCAGTTTAAACCTGTGGTTGCAATTCAGAATTTGTTCTGGATTTTTGAGTTTTCAAATACTTTCATTAAAATCAGTCCTGATGGATAGTGTGTGTTATTTTTATTTTTTCCATTTGTCATTTCCTGTGTCATAAAGCAGGAGTCATTTATGGTGAGAGGAGAGCCCCCCTTACTGTGAGATCTACCAATTTAGTCATCACCAATTGGAATGACTGCTTTGCCACTTTCCATAAAGAACTGGTGACAATCCTCTCTTTTCTACTATTTTGTTGTACAAATGCCAGAAACTTCAGATTCCCAGTATTCCTTTCATACTCATTCAGCAGGATATGTCATCTTTTCCTATTTAAAAAATTATTTATGAGCCAGGCGTGGTGGCACACGCCTTTAATCCCAGCACTCGGGAGGAAGAGGTAGGAGGATCACTGTGAGTTCAAGGTCACCCTGAGACTACAGAGTAAAATCCAGGTCATCCTGAGCTAGAGTGAATCCCTACCTAAAAACAAACAACAAATTTTTACGGATTTATTTGGGGTAGGGGGAATGGGAATGCTCAGGTTCTAGCCACTGAAAACAAAATGAATGTGCCACCTTGTGCATCTGGTTTGCATGTGGGTTCTGGTGAATCAAACCTGGCTCATCAGATTTCGCAGGCAAAACTTTAACCACAAAGACATCTCTCTAGCTCCATCAATTTAGTTGACACTCCGTGTGTGTGTGTGTGTGTGTGTGTGTGTGTGTGTGTGTGTGAAATTTTTTAAAGTTTCTTATATTAACTGTGAACAGACCACTTCATATAAATTTAATTATTTCAGATATGAGTGAGTGGTTTAATAACTTTAAAAAATAAATTCAAGATTTTTAAATTTCAAAATCTATTTTTATTATTTGCAAACACAGAGGGGGGGGGAAGAATAGGTCTGCCAGGACATCTAGCCACTGCAAATGAACTCCAGTTGCACATGACACTTGTATATCTGGCTTTATGTGGGAACTAGAGAATCAAACTAGGGTCTCTCTTGCCAGCCCATGTTTACTATTGATGATAAGGAGATATTACAAAAAATATATCTTGTTCTATGCTAGCTTATAACCTTAAAGAGGTTGCTATTTATGTAGACCATGACACACAACCATCTGAAAACACAAAACAAATAAACAAGACTCCTAGCAAAATGCAGTGAAAATTGTATCATATTAACAAAATCAATATAGTATGGTTCTAAGTACAGATATAATTTTGGAATAAAAAAAGAAAGTGTTTCAATAGTGCTTACATCATAATTAAATTTGCCATAATATGGACATAGAGAAGATTAAATCAAATCAAAAGTTTTCATAGTGGGTTGGCGAGATGGCTTAGCATTTAAGGTGCTTGCCTAAAAGTCAAAGGACCTGAGTTCAATTCCCCAATTATGGAAAATCTCAATAAAACATTAAAAAAATAAAAGATAAAATGTTGAGAATATAATTATCATAAAATAAAAATGAGGTCAAATTTGAGTGTTACATTTCAAAATGTTATCTGTGTGTGTGTGTGTGTGTGTGTGTGTGTGTGTGTGTGTGTTTATTTAGGTATGGGTTCATGTGTGTGAAGGTACATGTGTTTAGGTCAGTGGGGCATCTTTGTTATTGCTTTATACATTCCATGAACCTTTTTGAAACAGGGTATTCCACTGGTTTGGCACCCATCAAGTGGGCTACACTCCCTAGCCAATGATCTCCATGGACCATCATGCCATGCTTGGAATTCTTACTGGGTTATTTCTGATCAAATGTATGTCCTCATGTTTGAAAACCAAACACTTTACTGACTGAGTTATCTCCCCAGAACTGTGTTGATGGTAAAACACTAATCAGAATGATTTGTTATATTAGTTAAAACTATTTTTTAATATTTTTATTTATTTGCATGCAGAGAGAGACAGAAGAGAGGCAGTGTAAGAGAGAATCATCATATCATAGTCTCTAGCTGCTTCAAACAAAATCCAAATACATGCTCCACTGTGCATCTTGCTTTACATGGGTACTGGGGAGTTGAACCTTGGTTGTTAGGCTTTGCAGGTAAGTGCCTTAATTATTAAACCATCTGTAGCAGACAGTTTCAGGTTCACTGAGATGAACTTCCCAACCAGGCACAGTTATAGAGGAAAGGATATTTATTGAAGCTTACAGATCCAGGGGAAGTTCCATAATGGCAGAAGAAGCTGGCCTGCCTTCACAGGTCCAATCAGAGAGGGAGAGAAGCCACAAGCCAAAAGCTACACAGCGCAGCACACCTCAGGAACTCCAGCTAGGCACACTTCGCAGAACTTTACATTGAAATCTCAAACTCACCACAACTTAAGATCCGCCCAGTGATATTGTCTATAGCCAGGTGGCTGCAGATGCAAAATACAAACTAATAAAGCACTGAATATATTGGGGGCCATCTATTCAAACTACTACACCATTTCTCCACCCTCCAAAAATATTCTAAATTGGGTTTTCTATATACTAAATTTAAACATGTCAGTATTTCACTATATGTTTTACAGAAGTTCAATGTCTTTTTTCGCATGCACTTTGCCTTGGACTTCCTATTGAAAGATGCAACTTATTCCCTTGCATGTACTAGAAGTTATAGAATTACCTTAGGTACTAAAATATACATTTAAAAATATACTGGAAGTAATGAATGAACTTGAGCCAATTGAAAATGAATTAAGTTTCAACTTGGCCAAAAGGTTGATAAGTGGTAATTGTCATAAGTCTTTGAGTGGTGACCCATCCCTTCCTGACTCTGATTGCTTTGCAGCATACTGCATTTTTGAGGAAACACGCAGTAAATACTCAGTAAAAAACATAATTCAATTTCTTTCAAACAGTGATGCCCACTAGTAAAAACTGGTTTCCATTAAATACTGATTGTCCCATTTTTCAAGAATTGTTGACTGGAAAAATTAGACTTTCACACAGGCTCTGTTGAGTGTGTGTTTTACAAATCACCTAACAGAAGCTGACCAGCTTCACTCCACAGTGCTGCTGAGTCTAATAGATGCTGACTAAAGGATACCCATACTCTTTTCCAAACACCAATCAGAACTTCAACTTCCTCTGACTCTCATTGAACCTCACCCTTACCCTTTTGAAATATTATAATATTGAGTGTCTATCATATTGAGAGTTTTGAAAAAATACCACCTTCTAGATCCTAAGAAATTAATTTTAAAACTCATTCAGTGTAAGAGGAAGAATCACACATTCTCCTTCATTTTCATTTATACAAAATATTCTTTTATGTCTCTAAGTAAACCATATCAAGAATGTATTTTCAGCATCTGTATCAGTCACAATTGTCAATAAGGAAGATGCAGTCTTCCATGTAGGAAAGTCCAACCTTTTCATATCATAAGATTGGTGCAAAATGTCACTAGCTCTGTTCTTCTCTAAAACAAAGAGCAGGTAGGACCTCAGTTCACTGCATGCTTCCTAGTAGTTATTACAGAGGCTTTGGCAGCTGCTTCTTCTCAATCCAGTAAGGAAATCCAGTAAGGAACAAGCTCAGCCAGCCGGGCTCCTCCTGTTCCACTTGTCCTGGGGTGAACTTGCAAAACCTGGTACAGTAAGATTAGCAAAGAACATATCAACAAGTTTCCTCACACTGACCTTACAGACCTTACAAATACTGTTTCCCAAGTTTCCATTCTCTCTCTCTCTCTCTCTCTCTCTCTCTCTCTCTCTCTCCCCTCTCTCTCTCACCTTGTTTATAAACTTGGGAGAATTTTTGTTAAATATTTTTCTACTAAACCTAGTCCAGCTGTTTTTTATATGCTTTAGCTGTCATACAGGAGGGACTAGTAATAGTTGGTTTTGGGGGAACGCAATGCCTCTGGGTATGATGTCTCAACCTGTGGCTCTTATAATATTTCTGCCCCCTCTTACTCAAAATTCCCAGAGCCATAGTGAGGGTGATTTAAGCCTACTTAAGTGATAAGCTATTAAAAACCTCTGGATCTCTGTTTTAGTAAGTGTTGAATATCCTCAGAGTCTTCAAGTTCTTTCTCTTATATTCATATTTTTGTTTCTTTATGATATTCAAAAGCAATAATAACAATGGCCCCATCTTAAAGTCAATTATTATTTCCTTAGTAAAACTATTCTACATTTCAATATCCTAAAAATATTATCTTATTATAGTTATTTGAGCTCCTAAACATGCTTTCCATTTGTTTTTAGGTTTTCTCTTTACTGACATTGTTATTTTTTTTTATGTGTCACATCCATGACTTCATTCTCATCTTCCTTTGGTTCTTTGAAGTATTTTTATGTGGTTTGTTTTTCTTAAACTGTTTAGGACATCTGCCATTGAGTCTTTTCCAGTGACCATTTCTATTAATTTATGCTGAACCTTGAATAGACTCTATTTTGTTATTTCATTTTATATATTGTTACTCTCTCTCTCTCTCTCTCTCTCTCTCTGTGTGTGTGTGTGTGTGTGTGTGTGTGTGTGTGTGTGTGTGTGTGTGTTTAAAACTCTGTTCATGGGCTGGAGAGAGATGGCTTAGAGGTTAAGGCGCCTGCCTGCTAAGCAGAAGATCCAGGTTCCAATCTCCAGGTCCCACGTTTAGCCAGATGCAAAGCGACGCAAGGGCGCAATGCCGCACTTGCCCATAAGGGGGCGGACACATCTGGATTTTGTTCACAGCAGCTGAGAGACTGCTGGTGCGCCCATCTCTGTCTCCCTGTCCCTCTCTCTCTGCCTGTCTCTCTCTCCAAAAATAAATAAAATTAAAAAAAAAAAAAAAAAAAAAAACTCTGTTCATGTAGGGACTCGGTTAATTGGATTTGTTTTCTTCCACAGTGTTTGTTGCTTTATTTTTTTTTTTTCTTTTCATCATATTAGCTTTATTGATTGTTGTAGTTTTTCCTCTATCCAACAATTAACCTGAAGCATAAAGAAATTATCTTCTCAGTCTTGTCAGGACCAGTCTCCACTTCAGAAATAACAAGTATCAATCAACCATCAGTACGAACCACTGACTTGTAGAGTGGGAAATGCCCTTGGCATGTCATGCTCCCTTGAACTATGAGAAAGCTTCTCAGACCTATTCCTGGTGATGCTTAGCTCATCACTGTGGTAATTTGAATAGAGGGCCCTCAATATATTCAGTGGTTTACTAGTTTGTAGTTTGGATCTGCAGCCACCTGGCTGAAGGAGGTGGACTTTAAAGTGTTGTGGTGGGTTTGAAATTCCATTCTAAAGATTTGCAAAGTGCCTAATTCCACCAGGGGTCCCTGAAGTGTGCTGTGTGGCTTTTGGTTTGTGGCTTTCTCTTTCTCTTTCTCTGTCTCTCTGACTGGTCCTTTAAGAGGGGCCAAGTTCTTCTACCATTATGGAACTTCCCCTGGATCTGTAAGCTTCAATAGATATCCCTTCCTCCATAACTGCCTGGTCTGGGGGTTATCTCAGTAAACCTGAAGCTGTCTGCTACAATCACCTTCTCCAAATCATCTAGAATATGTTTTGGTCTTGAACTTGTAAAAAAAAACAAGTCTCATAACAGTGTCTAAATTATAGTATCCCTGTTTTAGAAGATCAACTTTTAAAAGTAGTCATAATTTCCTTGCAAGTTTTGTATGTATTCTACTTTATGCTAGCATTTTCTTTTTTTTAAATATCTATATCTATATATATATATATATATATATATATATATATATATATATGTAATTTATTTATGCATTTATTTATTTATTTATTTATTTTTATTTGAGAGAGAGAGAGAGAGAAAGATAAAGAGAGAGAGAGAATGGGCAAGCCAGGGCCTCCATCCACTGCAAACGAACCCTAGATGCATGTGCCCCCTTTTGCATCTGGCTTACGTGGGTCCTGGAGAATTGAACTGGGATCCTTTGGCTTTGCAGTCAAATGCCTTAACTGCAAAGACATCTCTCCAGTCCCAATGCTAGCATTTTCAATAAGTACTATAATAAAAAGGAACCATATATAAACAATAAAACCAAGCACATTTGCATAGTAGTAATCCCCCATCCCAAAGTGCGATACATTTATCAATTCTGTTCTAATCATCATAAAACATGCTTAATGCAAAGAGAAAACTATAAGATTTAAACTCGAGTTCCTGCTGTATTTGACCTAATTTGAGATGGCCAACACTTTACATTCCTACAAATTGAGCAGAGAAGTAAGAAGAGAAAAGTAGAATTATAAAGGGGACCAGTTATTTAAGCCTATTAGATAACACATGGGTATAATTTGCAATAAACTTTTGAAATCCCTTAGCTCTGCAAGTACAACTTGGTCTTTGATTTAATAAAAGAAATAGTCATCTAGTTCTTCATAGGGACACTTGAGTCTCCTTGTAATGTACAAATGACTCAGTATAAAGCATATTCAGTGGACTAATTTTTGACTGTCTCTTAGCCAGTTAAGAAGTGACATGAAACTCAATAGGCTGCTGAAATGGCAGATAGTGAAAAGTTTAATTTGAATAAGAACAGATGTGCTTTCTGAGGGCAAAAATGTCAGCTCTGAAGGAGAAAGAGAATAAAAACAAATTTTTAGGTAACACCAAAAATCCAATTACCTCTCTCTTGGGTTGTGTCTGCATTTTTATTCTTGTGAGATGACTTCTTGATTGTCTTGTTTTCCAGTTTCTGCCGGTGAAACGGAAGTTGTTCTCCAAAGTCAGCATATTATCAGGAAAACTATGGAATGGGAATCAAATGAATATCTCATATGGTTCAGTTATTGCCAATCAGTCTAATGACAGTTGTAGAGGAAAGAACCCAGGGAAAGCCAGACTAAGTCTGTCCTGTAAAAGAAAATTAAAATATATCCACAATTAATAAGACTATTTCCATGCCTTTATATTTAATTTCAAATACATTATAATATTCTGAAATTGTCTAATGACATTGGAAAAGTATGCTTCTCTCTTTTATTCTTTCTGAATTTAAATTATAAGTAATCTAGTGGTTCTGATATCCAATTTATCATGGCTATAGGAAACATTGTGCAAATATACAGAAAAGAATTATATGTTCTTCCTTATTACAGCTGATAATTATGGTAAGATTCATCCCAGTGATGGTGTTTTTCTTTGATTACTTTCCTTCAGAATTGGCTATACTGCTCAGAATAGAAAATATATAGTGCCTAGTGGTATAATTTTGAATACTACTGACTTGTTAGCTATAGGAAACAAGGTTCATGTTAGGAGAATTTAAATTGAAAACCTTGATCATTCTTGGCAGCTGTTTCCATTTTACTCTTTTGAGTTGTCCTAGTTTATGCAGGACACAGTGAATGAAACTCCTTTTTTGTTTCATTTTCCTTATATTTCTGTTTTTCTTTTACATCCTTAAAAATAAGATCACTGGGGCTGGAGAGATGGCTTAGTGGTTAAGGCGCCTGCCTCCTATGCCTAAGAATGCCGGTTCCTATCTGCAGCGGTTCCAAACTCCAGGTCCCAAGTTTAGCCAGATGCAAAGTGACTCAAGGGCGCAATGCTGCACTTGCCCCCAAGGGGCGCACACATCTGGATTTCATTCTCAGCAGCTGTGAGGCTGCTGGTGTGCCCATCTCTGTCTTCCTCTCCCTCTCTCTTTGTCTCTCCCCAAAATAAATAAATAAATAAATAAATAAATAAATAAATAAATAAATAAATAAAATCACTGAAAGCATTCACAAGACTTAAATGTGTTTTTATGTTACTCTGGAAGAAAAACTGGGAATAAGTTCAACATATTGAAACTATTTTCTAATAATAGTAACACTTATCTATCAAAAATTAAATTCTTCAATTTAGACACAAAATAAATATTTTTATTTATTTGATTTGTTTTGAGTTAATCAACATCGGGGCTATAAATATTTATATCTTTGTGGATAAACATTCTTTCATTTGGACTGATTGACTTTGTGCTATGTTTGGCATGCTATTTTTAGTATTATCTATTTATTTGAAAGATATATAGTGAGAGGCAGATAAATACAGAGAAAATGGATGCAGCAGGCCCTCTAGCTACTGCAAAGGAACTCTAGACAAATGTGCCACCTTATGCATCTGGCTTGTGTGAGTACTGGGGAATCAGACCTAGGTTCTTAGTCTTCCTAGGCAAGTGCCTTAACCATTAAGCCATCATCAGTTCAGCCTTGACATGTTGTTTTAAGCAGGTAAAAGTATGCAGGTGTCTCAGGAACAATTACACTTTTAGTGCTCAGTGGACTCACAGATGCTAGACAAACCCTGAGAAGGTTGTGGATAAATCTATGAACTAGCACCCAGAAGACCAGGTCTGCTCTTGACCTCTTTTATTGAAAAATAGCATAGTATTGAATTTAGCCATACCCATTTCTGTACTTAAAGAAGGAATGAAGATGCGATAGGTAAGTCTGTTTAGTGCATTTTCTCTTACCATGTCTGGATTCCTGTACTAAATTATGAAGGAAAGTTTATTTTGGCTCACTAGTCTAGATTCTTGATGGTTCATGATCAAACAGCTTATCAAGTGATTGCTTTAGTTAAGTCATGAGGAGAAGGGCAAATGAGCCCTTACAAAAAGAACATTTTAATTTACTCCTTTAGTAACTAATTCACCTTCATAAAGAAATACATTGCTCACTTTAAACAACTACTCAGTCTTTAATTTCCTTAACACTATGTTACAATGATAATCACATTTCAACCAATTTATTTAGGTAGATATTATAGCAGTCCCCTAGGCACAGAATATAAGAATGCATCCACTTTCAAGGTCAAATGTTCAAATTGCCCTGAACATAAGGCTCACTAAATTGTGTCTTACAATTCCCTTCTTACTCCTCTCCTATCTCCTGGTTTCCCATATTGTCTTTGGCTAAGTTTACTCAAGAAAAATATCTGAACCATCTTATAAAGACCATGTGGTTTTAAAATCTTCAAAGATTTACTATATGACCATTTATATAATACTTCTTTCATCCTGGAAATCATTTAAATATCAATGATTTATAGGATTTGGAAATCTACATGGAATGCATTTTCATCAAGAAAACATCAATTAGGAGTTTCTTGATAGGGAGAGTAATAACCTCCCATTTAAGATAGATCCATAGTGCAACTTTAGTCAACTGAAGTTTGAGGCTCATGGCTGAGACTCCAGTATGCCTTCTGCTCACCCAGTTCCTTCTTTCCATCCACATGGACGCACTGCTGCTCAGGATCCAGCCCACCAGAGTGCAACTCCCGACTGCCACTTACAAGCATGTGACCTGAGATAAGATGCTTTATTTCTCCACTAATAGATATAGGCAGGAAGGAAAAAAAAAAAAATGTGCCTGTGTAAAGACTTTGGATTTGGAGTAAAGAAGAAAACAAGAAATGGAAGCAATGTAAAACACTATTTGCATATGGTAAGCTAGTAAGTATTCTGTTACCAAGTTGTTATTTAACAACTAGTTAATTTTTGCTGAGGAAAGGAGAGTCAGTTTGAAGTTAGTAAAACTTCGAAGGAAAAAATTATATAGACTTTTATAATGCATTAAGTAATACATGATTCTATGATGACGGCCTTTTTCTAAGCCCTGTGATAAGTACAGGAAAGTTACTATTTCTTACTTGCCATAGACAAGCCTGTGTGTTCAACATCATGAGCATTTGGGGCTGAAGACTCGACAAGTGCCTTAAAGGTTTTGTGGAAGAAAGTCAAAGTCAAAAAGTGACCAGGAGGAAGTGCATGTAATTATATTACATAAGGCATTAGTTTATTTCTTCATGTTTCATTTCTACAAATATTTTAGGAACACCGGAATTATTATTGCAACTAATTTTATCTGACCCTTGAAAGTATAATAATGTTTTTGAGAAAAATCATACATAGAAAATTGTAAGAACAGAGATAAAGGAGTGTCTGTTTTCATTTATATATTATTATATTAGGGATAGACCATGACTATATTACTTAATCAGGGCTTAAGAAGATGCATGATTCATATACATCAAAGTAAGAAAATATATGTCACGTAGCAACTTAAAAAAAAAAATTGGGGTCATGTTTAAGAAATTATATAATTGGGCTGGAGAGATGGCTTACCAATTAAGGCACTTGCCTAGAAAGCCAAAAGAGCCAGGTTTAATTCCCCAGTACCCACATAAAAACATATGCACAAGGTGACACATGTTTCTATAAATTGTTTGGAGTGGGTAGAGGCCTTAGCATGCCCATTCTCTCTACGTCTTTCTCTATATCCCCATCATAAATAAATAAATAAATATATTAAAAGAAAGGCAGTGGTAAAATCCATCAGGTCAGGGAAGACATGGTGCCCTATCTGCACTATGCTTCCTGACTACAGGCCATGGGGCCATGCTACAAAATCTCAAGCCCAAACCCAAGTTTCCTACTTCTCCAATGAAGCCATCCAAAGGGTCCACAACTTTTCAAAACAGCATCAGCTTCAGGGTTCCTGATGTTCAATTGCCTATGGACAACATTTCACATTCAAACCACAATGGAGGCCAAAAAAAAAAAAGACCACATTTTCCATAAAGGAACAAATACAGTTCATCACAATGATCTCAATTTGTAGTTTTATTTTTACATGAAGTAACCAATGGTGATGGCTAATTTCATTTCTCACCTTGATCAGATTCGAAACATGAGCCTGGGGAGATGGCTCAGTGATTGAAAGCACTTGCTTGCAAAGTCTGCTGGTCCAGTTTGATTCTCCAATACCTACCTAAAGCCAGATGCACTGGATGATGCACATGTTTGGAGCTTGTGTGCAGCAGTAAAAGGCCTTGGACTCTGCATTCATTCTCATTCCCACCCCCTTCTCTCTGTCTCTCTCTATCTCTCTCCCTCTTAATCTCCCTCCTTCCCTTACCCCTCACTCTCTCCCAGAAATAAATAAATAAATAAATAAATAAATAAATAAATAAATAAATAAGAATATTGCAAATAATGAATTAGGTGGGAGATACCCCCCCAGGCACTTCTGTGGGGTGTTTCCAAGAGAGATGAAATGACTGAGGAAGACTTACCCCTACAATGGGTAGATTTTCTGATTCCAGCCTATTTATAAGGACACTTGAGAAAAATGCAGTACCTTTCCCCTGGATTCCCTTGTTACTTATTAGTGAACACATCTACCCTGTGGCTCCTATCCTTCACAGTACTTGTAACCTACATCATTGCACCTGCTAATGTGAACTGAAGGTCAGCAACTCTGGAGGAATACACTGGGCCTCAAGAACAGACTAGAACTGCTGAGACGTCCATTCTTGAGACCTGAGCAGCTACTCAACTCTGACAATCTCTACTTTGCTACCAGGTATAGTCGAACTTCCCAGACTGTATTTGTAAACCAATCTAATAAGTCTAATAAGTCCATCAGTTCTGTTCCTCTTCTGAACCCTGACCAATACACTCATGCACATGTATAATTCCATTGGGCCATTTGATAAAACAAATGATATAATAAACGTCCTTATGTCTTATGCTAACATTCCTATTTACTCTGATTGACATTAAAATGATATCTACCCATCATTTTCTGGCTTTATCCTCAATTATACCACTAGTGTGATTTTATATGTTCTTTAGACTTCTATATTTTATTCTGAAAAGAACATTTTCTTTTACAAGTAATTCTATATCACCTATCTATAGAGGAAAATGTTAAAGTGAACTGAAAAGAACAGATTTGAAATTGGAAAGAACCTCCAATAATCAACAAAAAATGCTTTGGTAATATTTTACCAAAATTCTAGTGTTTATAATGTAAAAGGCAGATTTCAAAATGATGTATATGTTTTTAATTAATTAATAAACTCTCAGGCCTGGTACTTTATACTTGCAGTTTTAAACAAATTCTTAGTGATATATGGAAGTTTAATAACCTTTTCCAAGGACATGATGCCAGAAAATTCCAAATTTAGGACAAAACGGACTACTTGAAACACCAAGGATCCATGGATTTATTAACATTGCTTATCTTGAAATAAAATATCTTCAAGCAAAATATACTACAGCAAATGGTCTAAACAGACAAAATGAAATCTGTACTGGCCACCTGGGTCACTGGCTAAAGTCATCGATGTTCTTTATTTCACTTCTGTCCACCTCAGCACTTTGAGTCTCTAGGGCACACTGTTGGTCTTAATCATAAATTGAAAATGAGAAGCAGAATAATTAAAGACCAAACTGTAATTATGAGCCAGATCTAAAGGGAGCAAAACTAACATTGAGTATAGCCCTTCAGTTTCTTATTAGTGCATTTAGGATTAGCTATAAACAGCCTTGTTAAACCCAATTAAATAGTTCATCAGAAGGAGTTTTCTCATTAGCACAGGCTGAGTGGCTTGACTCTAAGAACTATGTGGCTGGTTGTGCATGAACATTTTTCAACATTGATTTGTCTTCGACGATTTAAAAAAATATATTTTTATTATCACAGTGCTATGTAGAAGTCTCCCTTGAAAGAAAGTTTGGTCTATAAAAGTTTTTGATGTGTTTCTAGAAATGTCTTCCCTTCTAAGGATAGAGGTCATTAAAACATTTTAATATATTGAAAATGAGAGTTTCTTTGATAGTCTTAAATACCTTTATTTAATTGATTTAGTAAAATAGAATATAGAGATATTCAATAAAAATATCATTCACAACTGGATGGATCAAATTTAGTAGTATATCTACCAGTTTTATTAATACTAACAATTTAAAAATATTTGGAAGTAACATAGTGCCAAATCAATACAGTAGGTTACTTTTTTTGCTCATTTATTCCATAGTAATAAAATTGTTTGACCTTCTTTTCTTCTTTTTTTATTTATTACAAGAGAAGAGAGAGATCAATTTTGTTGTCATGTCTTCCTCATTATTTATTTCTTTTTTTCCTCTTTTTTTAATTGACAATTTTTTTTTTTTAATTATAGACAATATCCCATGGTACTTCCCTCCCCTCCCCCCACTTTCCCCTTTGAAACTTCACTCTCCATCATATCCCCTCACCCTCTCAATCAGTCTCTCTTTTCTGTTTGATGTCATGATTTTTTCCTACTATTATGATGGTCTTGTGTAGGTAGAGTCAGGCATTATGAGGTCATGGTTATCCAGGCCATTTTGTGTCTGGAGGAGCAGGTTGTAAGGAGGCCTACTCTTCCTTTGGCTTTTACATTCTTTCTGCCCCCTCTTCCTCAATGGACCGTGAGCCTTGGAAGGTGGGTTTGAGATGTTTAAGTGCTGAGGACTCCTCTGTCCCTTCTCCTCAGCACCATGCTGCCTTCTGAGTCATCCCAAAGTCACCACTACCTGAAAAGAGAAGCTTCTCTAAACAAAAGTGAGAGTAGCATCAATAAATGGTTGTGGACAATTATTATTTTATTTTATTTTATTTTATTTTATTTTATTTATTTTATATTATTTATTAAGGGTCTTACCATCTATTCCTGGTGGGAAACCAAGGGTCTCAGCAATGGCCTATAATGTTTTGGGGGTATCCATGACCTCCCTGGCCAACAACTCACTGAAAGGTATCCTATCCCTGGCACTAAAATTTTTCTAGTAACAATCTATGTCTTCTGAGTGTTCCATTGTCCAGAAAAGTAGGTTTCTTTATGACTTATTTATGTCCTCTTAGATTTTGATTAGCTCTCCCTCCACCTTTCCTTTACTCAATTGCTTCCCCTGACTCACTTAGGCCTCTTCACCCCCATTAATCTGTTCTTCTACTTACATATATACAATAGCATCCTATTAAGAACCCCCTCCCTCACTTTCTATTCCCTTTATATCCCCTTCAATCCCAGCACTTGGGAGGCCGAGGTAGGAGGATCACAGTTCGAGGCCACCCTGAGACTACATAGTGAATTCTAGGTCAGCCTGAGCTAGAGTGATGCCCTGCCTTTGCGACATGTGTTGTGTTAAAAGAGATTGAACCATATGTTGGCAAATGTGTTATCACATACTATTGTGGAATAGTATTTCAGATCATTTTAAATGAAAATTTGCAGTTTCTAGAATTCAGTATGTTGCATCTGCATAAAAATATCCATGAGTTCTACCCCGGACTTACAGTGAAAATATATGGTAATATTCTATTCTTATATGAATATTATATGATTTTCTGTTTTTATTTGTTTTGATTAATGGACAATATTGTAGCTTATTACTGTCTCAAGATTTTGAAAGTGTTCCATTATTTTTGTTATAGAAATTAGGAAATAAAAGCTTTCCATGCAAAATATAGCTAAACTAAATTTTATTAGAGATGCCCGTTGGCTTCTTGCCACTGAAGAATGAAATTGATTTGCAAACCTCACAAGAAATCAATGAAGGTGCAGCAATGATCTGTGAGATCAATTTTAGATTTTCTTCCAAACTCACTCTATGAAACTAGTAACTGTACTTACTCCATTTTTAGTTCATTTATAATGCTAATTTCCTACACTAAGTGTATTTAAAAATATGACTAGATAATATTTTTGAATATATATAACAGTGTTTCATTAAATAATGTTTAAATTAAAAAGCCACATATATTCCTTGATTTAAAAAATATTCTTGGTAAGAGTGTTTTCTAGCTGATAAATATTGATAGCAATTCAGTTCACTTGGCTAATATACAAAATTCAAGCACTGTAAGTAGTTAGTACAATACTGGAGGGAAAAATCTGAAGCATAGTATCTAATCTCAGTTTACATGTTGCATATTTTAATTGATTTATTTTATATTTGTGAAAATAAAACTTGTAGTAGTTTGAATTACATAGCTCGTGTTCTGGATATGTGGTCCCCAGCTGGTGGTAATTTGTTAGAAAATGCCTTGCTGAAGAAGATATTTGCTTCAGGAGGGTTTTGGGATTTTGTAGCCCAGAATACCAATGACCAGAACTCAGTTCACTCTCTTGCTGCTTTCTAACAGCTCCTGTGGCAAGAAGTGATGTCAGGCTTTTGCTCTACTGCTCTTTTTTTGTGATGCTGAAATTTCCCCTCAGTCTGTAAGCTGAAATATACTCTTTCCTTCCCTCACCTGCATTTGTTCAGATGTCTTATCCAAGCAATGTGGGGGCAACTACCACAGAAAGTTGCTATCAGAGGAATGGGTTCATTACTGCTAGAAATCTGATTGTGTGACTTGATCTTTTGGAACTGATTTTCAGGAGAAATCTGGGAGAATTTGCGTTAAGAGAAGCCATAGTAGAGTAAGCTTGATGGAATTTTCTGAAGAGTTTGAAAGATCTAAATGCAGAAATAACTGCAGACTGTGGAGGATTGGCTTATGAGGTGGAGAAGAACTACTAGGAAGGGACAAGTGGCAATTTGAGAGGCTGGCTGTACTCTTCCAAATTCATAATTCAATAAACATTAAATTTAAAAACAATGGACTGGTGTCAGTAGTGGAAAAAACAGCACCTGGATATGGCACAGAAACAAACAAACAAACAACAAATGAAAGTATTGGGCCACAGACCCAGTTCAACTGAAATTCTCTAAGAAATTGTCACCATTGAGACTGGCCAATTATTCTACCTTGGGACTGTAGGGGGGAACAATGACTCATTTGAAAGGAAAAGATTTCTTCCTCCTGAATATTAGCTTTATTGGCCCCTGTAATAGCACATTTTGGCAGTCAAGCCCACCTGGCATTAATTTTGGAAGGGAAAAGGCAGGGTGGAAAGGGTCATTGGATTTCCAACACTTTTTTTTTTTTTTTTTTTTTTTTTTTTTTTTTTTAATATGGCCACTGTTAGGTGTAGTGAAGATTGTTGGAATCCCTGCATGGAGACAGAGTCTGGCCATGGGATGAAACCTGGGTTTCAGTGGTGACCTTAGGATTTTGGAGATATAAAGACTATGGGCCAAGGAGAACTGAGGGCTCTTGATAGACTTTTCCCCAGTAAGAAGCATAGGTGATGGGGCAGAATTTGGACCGCAGAGAATTTTGTCACTTGTCCCAGATGCTGGGTATGATGGAGCTGCAGGGTTGACTGTTTTCCTTGCTTGTTTTAAAGTTTGCCCTGATCTTTGCTAAGCCTTCTTTGTGCAACTTACTCATGCTATTGTCTGAAGATAACTTGTGTTTGTTTTGTACCCTGAAGAGTTAAGAGACTGTTTCAAATGAGTCCTTTGGACTATTAAATGGTGTTGGGATTTATAGAGACTATGGAGACATTTGAAGTTTAACTGAGTGAATTTTACATCACAAAATGATAGTGAGGGGCGGGGGTGTGGTCGTTTGAATTAAATGTGCCCAATAGGCTCATGTGTTTGGAATGCTTGATCCCAAAGAGGTGGCAGTTTGGGATGTGGAAACTTGTTGTACCAGGTGTGCTGGAGCTGGCCTTGGGTGGTATAGCCCAGGGTCCACCTTACCAGAGCTCACTCTCCTGCTTCTTTTTGCCAGCTGCTCTGGCAAGATATGATGTCTAGCCTCTGCTCTACCATCCTATCTCAACAGCCATTAAGCTTCCCATTGAGTCTGTAAGCAAAAATAAAATCTTTCTACTTATCAGACTCTTTTGGTCAGGTTGTTTTTCCTGCAACAAGAAGGTGACTAAAACAGAGCCTCATCTTAACACCCACTAACACAGGATATAGATTTTAGGAGTTGTAATTAGAAATTTGAAAGCAAGCAAATAAATTAATAGGATGATCAAGAATTAGCCATTCTTGGTTAAGATGCTATTTTTCTTGTGTTTTTAAATGTTGGATTTCATAAAATATTCTTGAATTATTTATGATATGTGAATTTCATGGATATAGCTTTCCAATGAAATTACCCTTTGGGCAATGGCTTAAGGCTTCTGCTACATGACAGCAGACACAGTCTTGAATTTTCCTTATTAGTTCCACACTGCCCATCTTTGAAAAATAATAACTATTGCTAAAAGTAATAATCAAGTTATAACAAAAACTTGGTGAAGATTTATACACTTTCAGAATTAGCACCTAAAACTAACTTTAGAATGAATATCTGAAGCAAATTGGCCAGAGAAAGTGTGAGAGTTTTTAACAGGAGAATATATATATCAGCCTTAGTTTAATTGCTTGCTTTTTTTTTTTCTTAAAATATAAATTACCATTAACTAATATTTTCTTTACCAAGTCTGGACTAGAGGTGATTCTTTTCCAAAACTATAAATTAATGCTTCTCTGAAATTTCCAATTAAGAATCTGAGGGTAGGATATGTTCTCAGTTTTTGCCCCCCTTTGGCCAGAACAATTTTAATATGGACTGATTTCAATACTCAGAGTCTGCCTATAGGTACTCTTTAGTGAGCTGTAGTTATTAATAAATGCTCTAATAAGAAGGTAAGTGATTTGTTAAAGACATGTTATTTTCATACTTAGAATGTAGACACTAATCATATACATATTGATAAAAAATAAAAGTTAAAAAATAATATCTTTTTAAATAGTCTCAACTACAATGTTATGGTTTCTCTATTTTAAAATAGCTCTTAAAATATTTGTTTACCCTCTTTCATTAAACAGACATTTGCCTTATTTGTATATTCTCCCTTATTTAATTTTGTAAAGATGATTTCAGTGCTTTAAAAAAAATGGGCTATATAGGTGGCTTTGTGGTTAAGATGTTTCCTGTGAAGCCTAAGGATCCAGTTCAATTCCCCATGTAAGCCAGATGCACAAGGCAGTGCTTGCATCTGGTGTTCATTTGCAGTGGCTAGAGGTCCTGATGTGCCCATTTCTCTCTCTCTCTCTCTCTCTCTCTCTCTCTTTCTCTCTCTCTCCAACTGCCTCTATTTCTCTGTCAAAATAAATAAAGTTTTTCAAAAGTTTAAAAAATTAAAATAATGCAATCATTAGCATATAAACACAGAAACAATTTACTGTTAGATTAAGAAATGGATCCAGCCGGTGTGGTGGCGCATGCCTTTAACCCCAGCACTTGGGAGGCAGAGGTAGGAGGATTGCTGTGAGTTCGAGGCCACCCTGAAAATACATATTGAATTCCATGAGGTCAGCCTGAGCTAGAGTGAGACCCTAAAAAAAAAAAAAAAAAAAAAAAAAAAAAAGAAATGGATCCAAACATTTGGTTTCATTCAACCAAGATTAAAACTATATTATCAAATTATTCAAAATTTTCTCAGTTCAACATTTTTGCTATATTTTAATCAACTTATTGTCCAAAATAATTAAAACTCATTAAATTAATTGAGAATTATGAGTATCAATTACTTTCTCATTGCTGGGGCAAAACACCCAACTAGAACCACTCCCCACCACCCCATGGAAGGAACTGGTATACTTTTGGCTTAAAATTTTAAAGGGAGGTTGATCATGGCTGAGAAAAGCATGGCAGTAGTGGGAAGCCAGCTCCCATTGAAATATAAATAAAGAGGAAGTAGAGAGAGAATATTAAGTGGAGATGAGCTATTACACCTTCAGCCCAACCCCTGATTCATACTCTTCTGCCAGAAAGTCTTCACCTACAAAAGGTTCCAAAACTTTCTTGTACAATGCCACCAATGAAAGATTCGGTATTTAAATACGAAGATTTGCTATTCAAGATACTTGACTCCCTTTTAATATATTTTCACTTTGCAATATGAAGCTGAGTCCATTCTCAAAATGGGGAAGAGGTTCTGATGGGCTAGAGATGAAAATTATTGCTGATGGCAACTTGCTTTATATACACTAAATACTGAGAGGAAATTGTACTTCTGAAGCTAATCTACCTTAAAGAATAAATGGTTATTTCTCATACAGAAAAGATTGTAAAAGTCAATGAACAAATGGGCCATGGCCATATTCACTTAGGGAGACAAAAGAGTATGAGAATGCATGGAAATATAATTGACACATTCTTTGTAAATAAAAGTATAAGGTTTCATATTTATTTAAAAATCATATAAAAGCTGAAATTTTAATAGCATTGCTAATTGGTTGTCAGATTTCAGTTAGCTGTATTATCTTAAACCATAACTAACATGCAAGAATCAATTCATAAAACAATTTAATTTTTGTACTGATTGAGAAAGAAGTTATTGAATAAATTAAGCAATTATGTGAAGCTAATGGAAAATTCACATCCTTCTTCTTTTGAAAACTCTTTATCTTGGTATTGTTAATTAGGTCAGACAACATTTTCCTCCAGCGGTATCTCTAGCCTCTCTTTTATGGTATTTATTAATCATAGTTTTGGTCTTGACTCAGGGATAATTTGGTCAAAGTCCTCATGCTGAAGTGTTACTTAATCACTTCATGTTTCTTCTTATTAGCTATTGCTTTACATAAGAGATCATTGAGTGCCAATTCATTTCACACAGAAAGGTCAAATTTATCTAAAAATAACAAACTTTGTCTTTTTAATTTTTGTTTAATAATGTAAGATCTAAAATTATTCTGTGGGATAATGCACATGTCTTCCAGGAATTTCACTAGCTCCCACACTGTCATTTTAGAAACTATAGGAATCATGACAAAAGATAGTATGTACTTCCTGATGAATTCTGTTGTACAAATCCCTTAAATTTTATATATTGAAGCTCTATTCTCTTGTGACTGTGTGTAAGGATAGCACTTTTAGAAGCCAATTAAGTTTAAAAGGGGTCATAAAGAAAAGGGATGATAAACTGGTGAGTTGATAGACTTATTCAAAGAAGAAGAAGGTCTCTGTTTTTGGTTCTCTTCCTCCCTTCATGCACAGGCACCAAGGAAAGAACATCTGAACACAAAACAAGAAAGATGTCCATCTCCACAATAGGGAAAAAATTTACAGAAAAATGAATTATTTTTACTTTAACTGCATACTTTCAGCCTCAAGAAATATGAGAAATCAACTTCTGTTGTCTTTGGATTTCTCTCTTCAGAATTTTATTGTGGCAATCAGTATATTAGTACTTGCTTACTTTTAAAATCATTAAAGTATATGAGACTATATGTAATACATTTCATTAAAATCTCATATTCTATTTTTCTCCTTCCAATTAAATGGAGACTATTATCTTTTGTATGCCCATGGAGACTGGAAGCCAAACCCAGTGCTGGGATATTCTGGTACTCATCACTTCAGTAGATTTTTGGCAATTTAATCCACCTGAATTGGCAAGATATTACTAATATGTTTTTTTTTTAAAAAATATACAGTTGAGGTATCTATACAGTTTTTCATAGACTTCTTTTGCAGAAAGTTTGATTGTTGATTGTTACAGAAATTTAGAATTTTAAGATGGTTGCTCTGTATTCTAAAGAATGTAATAATTCCAAAAAAAACATTAACATCTAATTTTAGCTTTGCAAGTTAATGTTTTTCACAAATGAAATAATGCCAGAGATGCAAAAGTCATCACCAGAATGGATGTAATTTAAATTATCTAAGAATGCATATTAGAAAGACAGTGCAATATTAGCAACTTTAATTTTCAGAATGGAGAAACTGTGGGCAAAAATAGAGACTGACATAGTATCAATGTTTGAGGAATGGCTAATCTAGTTCTTGCATTCTCTTTTTAATTAAACCAGTTATTTTTTAAAATTAAAAATTAAAATGAAATTCTGAAGTTTTAAATTTTCAGTGTCTGAATTACAGGAACTAATAATAAGTGGATCTTAGATGTTTTTGCTATTCTCATTTTGTACCTAAGGAATATGACAACTAGAAATAATGACTTATTTGCTTTTGTAATCGTACTGGGATCTCCTTCAAGCCTGCCTTGGTTCATCTATGTCAAAAAATAATTCAGGCAAGACCTACACAGCATAGAGTAATGGTATGTGGAGTTTATTAAAAGGTAAATTGGACATTCTCAAGCCTGAGGGTGAGCAATCGCCAAGGGGATCCCTCCAGGAAGAAACACTCTTAAGCATGATAGTAGACAATTGACAAAGAAAAGACAATGCCAAACCAACAGTTTAGGTGGATTTTATACTATTTCTTGAATTTACTGAGCAGATGGCTTTCCTGTGGTGCAGTTTCCTGCTAAGGTGATTGACAAGCTCACTTGGTGGGAGTCCTTCATTCTTTACCAGAAAGCTGTGGTTAGATAATAATCTTAATATTTCAGTATGTTTAGAATGTCATTGTACTCTACTCATGGCTTCTTTACCATATTTCAGAGATACACTAAGGTCCTATTATTTTGATCAGTTAAATAAATCTTGAATTTTCAGTTCCTAAATTTATAAATTGGTGATTATCACTGAGGGGTCCATATACAATGACCTTAATGTCAGTTAATATCTAACTAGCTTCCAAGCAAACTTTCCTCCATAGTTGAGAGCCTAATATCACATAGAAAATGGGCTTCAAGTTGATCTGACTACTTTCAGTTGAAATGTGGTGTAGAATGGTTTAAGGTTTGCACTCTTGCTGTGTTCCAGGCCTCTGAGGACAACCAAGGGTACCCCGGTATTTGGAATAAGACTACCAGAGGATCATTTGGGGATGTGTATATGAATATATAAATGTAAGCTGCAAATGGGACGAGTAAAATTTAAGACATTTAAGTCACCCAGGATCAATGATTAACAAGATCACTAGTAAGAGGATAGTAAACATAAAAATTTTTATTATTAAAATACTGAAACTCCATTCCAAAGCCATTTACTTGGGTCTAAGAAGAAAAATGATCTCTGTAGAAAAAGAAAAGATAATAAGGCATGGGACAGAGGGACAGAGAACCAAGCATTAAAATGTCATCTGCTTTTGGATCAGTATTTCATCTTACTATGTGTTGATGTCCTGAAAACATAGGAATTACTGACTTTATATGGTCTCCATTCCAGGTTTAACCCAGAAAAGAAGAATCCAACTAGCAGTTCCCATGAACTTGATGGCTGTGATTTCAGGAAGGAAAGGAGTCTCAAACCCCTCCATTGTTCTAGTTGAGTCAATGGACAACTGAAGCCAAGTGCTTCCCTGTTCCAGGGACACCACCTGGCTCTTTCCCATTGGTCCTTTCATTCTTGGAAGAGAAAGCTCTTTAGCATCCTGTTTTGCTACACTGAGGACAAGCCGTCTCAAGATGCCTGATATTCAGGCAGTTTTTCATCAATTGTCTCATTTCGAATAGACATAGCATTCATTTCTCAGCCAATTCTTGCAGGAGAGGAGCCAGCAGGAGAGCTTAAGACACTTTGTAAGACTGCAACAAATTCTGCATGGCCTGTTTCTCTCTCCCTTTTGTAAATTTAGACTCCTTTTCCCCATGTCCCTACCTGTATGGACTCAGTTACAGAAAACAGAGTTTCCTACATTTACAAGTTCTGTGAATGTACTATGTCAGAAACATAAATGGATGTCTTTCATCAATGTCAGAATTTGTTGAATGACAATGAATTCCCATCTACATTACTTTAATAGTTGGAATTTGGATTGTTAGGTGGCCAAGGAAAATAGAAATTCTTTTCTCTAGTCTTAATTATTAATTACTTAATTACTAATATTAACTGAGAGGGTAAAATATGAATGTTACACCTCATAGGGTAAAATATCTACCTATCAGAATTAGATAATAAACCCCATTGGGGTGTCTGCTAGAGGTGTTTCTTTAGAATAAAAATTCATGGTCATATTTGTGTTATATAAGTAAGCCATAGAAAAATAAGTACATATGTTTGTATGTATGGATGGATGTTAAACTAGAACACTACAAAAGTAATTTGGAATTATTGCATAAATGATATAATTTGGCCATAATAATAACATTTTATATGAGGAAGTTTATTTTTTTAATATTTTGTTTATTTTTTTGTTGAGATGGAGAGAGGGAGAGAGAGAGAGGGATAGAGAAAGGGAGAAAGAGAGGGAGAGAGAGAGAGAGGTGGGGCAGATAGGAATGGGCACATCTGGGCTTCCAGCCACTGAAAACTAACTCCAGATATATGTACCACCTTGTTCATCTGGCTTATGTGGGTCCTGGGATGTGAAACTTGGGTCCTTTGGCTTTGCAGGCAAGCTCCTTAACTGCTAAGCCATCTCCCTAGACTGTAACTTTTATTTTTAATATGTAACCAACCTCAGAAGTGTTCAGCTAAACTCTTTGAACAGTAATTGATTTTGAAATTTAAATGTAGGTCAAAGTTTCATGTAGTTGAATTGGGAGCTGTAATTGAGAATGTCACTCTAGACTGAACAGGTGCTAAAATTATATTAATTACCTTGAAAAATATCCTTAGCATGCAAAGTAATAATCCAAAGTATCTAATTTCTAAAGATATTTTGCATGAGCTATATAGCATATAGTTTCATTGCACTGTGAAATGAAATTATCTTACTTCTCAGTAAGAAGCTATTATCAAAGAGATCTCATTAGGTGTAAGAGAATGTAACTTATATGCCAAAATATTCACTGATTTTTCTATGTTCAAGGTGTGTCACATTAAACCAATTATTGCAATGGAGTTGTAGGATTCAATCAGACTATACACCATAACAAACAGATCTTTTTATGGTGAAGCAAGAGAAGCCTATGTGACCTGAGTCTTTTCCAGTTTGTCACTTTCGTTCCATATATATATATAAAACCTTCACCCCTGTTCCAGTTTCCCTGGAGCCCTTGTTAGTTGTCTTATGTGACTCACTATGGGGTCATGAAGGTCCACATTCATTCTCTGTGGGGTAGTATGGGAAGTGTGCCTCTCAGAGTATTACCACCCACTTGGTGGCACTTAGAATCTTTCAGCTCCCTCTTGCATAACTGTTCCCTGAGACATGACAGGATTGTTGGCAGTCAGATTTAGTGTTGAGTTTGTTTGTTGAAGCCTCCAGATTAATGCTTTGGTAGGTTTTGATATATCAACATGTCTACCATCATCACCCTGGAGATGGTTGTCAGGCTAGCAGTAAGAGCAGTAATCATGTCACTGCTTCCACTGCAAGTTCTCCTGGGCCTTGGCAGATGTGGAACAGGTGGCAAGTCTCATGGTGGGCAGTTGGTTATATTTTATCTTATTGATCCATCTTTGCTCTCCTTCATATTGTCTGCCATCTGTAGAATGAAGCAGGTTCTCCAACCATCTCAACCAAGTGTCAAACCAGGCTGGGTTAAAGATGGTATGCAAATTTATTTGAGAGATTCTTGGTTTGCAAGCCCGCTCTTCTCCAGAGAGCAGTGGGGACTTCTAGCAAGTCTTAGTTCCAGACTCTAAGATTCTGAGCTGATTTGCAGAATCAGATATGAATACTCTCCCACTGAGTAGGCCTCATGCCCAAACAGAGAACAGTTGATTTTTGTTTTTAACTGTAACAAATCTTGTGGTTGCAATAGTTAGGAGATATTGAGTTTTTCTGTCACTTGTTTAAGATCTAGTATGCATTTAATTATTTTGACAGCTGTTAGGACAAGTATTTTGATACTATCATTGAAATACTTGAGAACTAATTCCTGTTAAATATTAGGGAAGCAAGATATCCATGAACAATTAGAGAAGAGAGGCCAAAAACATGAAGTATAAAAGGTAAAAAATAAATCTAAAAAACTAGGATCTGCCTCAAAGTTAAAATTCAGTGCACTCATTTAACTATCTTGTGGATCTGAGTAAATATATTAAAATTAAAATTTTCTTTGGCCTGAAGTTCATCATCTCTATTAATAAAAAATTATTGCTGATCATATATCCAAACATGTGAACATTTTCTTTTTTAAAGCTCTTTCAATATTTTATGTTTATTTATTTGTTTATTTATTTATTTGAGAGACACAGTTAATGGATGAATTAGGGCCTCTCACCACTACAAATGAACTCCAGACACATGAGCCACCATGAGCATCTTGTTTACATGAGTTCTGGGGCTTCAAACCTGGGTTTATTGGCTTCACAGGCAAGTGTCTTAACCACTAAGTCATTTCTTCTGGCCTATGTGAACATTCTCTATAAACCATTTTATTTAATTATCAATGCCTCAAACAGCCTATCATTGCCATTGTCAATCAGCCAATTTAAATTGTGTGCTTAAAGGAGAAAGAAATAAGTCATTATTAAATTCCCAAAAGAAATTTTCATTGTCAAAATAGCTATTTATGTTGAATTGTTCTATGCTCATGAATTTTCTAAGGGAGAACTCAATTTTGATGGTGGGTAACTAGGTGAAGGGAGATAATAATCTGTTAGAGCTAATATTGCTCTTAAAATCAATGGCAAAGCAAATGCTAACATTAGTTTGCAAGTACAGTGATGTTACAGAAATGATACCGATTGTTATCCAGGAATTAAAAGTTTCTAGTAGAGAAATAAAATCCATGTTTCAAAAAGGGAGGACTTTTTAGTACAGCTTTATACCTCCTTAGTATATAGTTTAAACATCATTCATGTTTGAGCATCTTATCCTATCCATAAAAGCTCATTATGTTAAAAAAAAAAATGAATCTAGCTTGTATTATAAGTAGACCAAGTGCCAGAGTCTTCATTTAACAAAGGAGAAAAATGAACATCTGAGACTTCTGTAACCTCTTCCTAAGTTTCCCACCCAGTTTCTGCTGACAGAGCAATGACTATTCATGTTGATTTTTAGCTCTGTTTCTGTACTACATATGAGGAGCAAGGCAAGAACAGGTAACATAGTTGATATTCTTTTGTAGGTTTATTTACTTGGCCAATTATAATTGTTTGTTTTTGTAAGGAATTATTCAAAACGCAGAATGTACTGAGGTGAATAAAATCACATGTGCACTATGTCAAAGTCTCAATTATAGAAGAAGGAACATGATCACATGATCAAAAATAGCATTCTACTGGTACATAGTGAAGACAAGTGTGATCAAGACGGTGGGGATCTACTATTATGAATGTAAGGTGAATAAAACTGTTCAAGTTGATAAACACATGATAATTGAATATTTGTAAAGAATCATCATGGCATGCATGAAACCATAGAAAATAAGATGATGCTGGGTGTGTTGGCACATGTCTTTAATCCCAGCGCTCCGGAGGCAGAAGTAGGAGGATCACCAAGAGTTCGACCCAACCCTGACACTACATAGTGAATTCCAGGTCAGCCTGAGCTAGAGTGAAACTCTACCTCAAAAAACCAAAAACCAAATAAACAACAACAAAAGAAAAGAAAAGAAAAGGAAAGGAAAGGAAAGAAAAGAAAAGAAAAGAAAAGAAAAGAAAAGAAAAGAAAAGAAAAGAAAAGAAAAGAAAAGAAAAGAAAAGAAAAGAAAAGAAGCTGAGTGTGGAGGAATAACCTTTAATCCCAGAATTTGGGAGGCAGAAGTAGGAGGATTATTGTGAGTCTGACACTATCCTGAGACTACATAATGAATTCCAGGTTAGCTTTGGCTAGAGGAGACCCTACCTTGAACACCACCACCACCAACAACAAAAATTGATAATAAACCATTAAATTGTGTTAATAAGGAAATAGTATAAAAATATTGCCAGATTTTTTAGGAATGAGCCCAATCTACTGTGCATAGATAATATAGCTGATTGACAGATACCTAGAAATGAAAAAGAAGAAAAAGAAATAAGGAGGGGCATATTATATTATGGATTTGAAATTTTTGTATACTTATAATGAACTTAAATATTTTCTTTTATGGTTTATTTTACAGTAAAACTTTATTGAGATACAATATCCACACATAAAAAGAATTTGATTAAATGTTTCATCATATTCACAGGGTGGCAAAAGTATAAAAAATACCTAATTAAAATATCAGTATCCAAAGTGAAATCTTGTACTTATTAATGTATGCATTATATATAGGAACATTAAACCTAAAGACAATTTGGCAACAATAGAAAGTGGAAATTTTGGGTATTATTCAAGATGATAGTTTGAAGAATTAGCTAAGTTTTAGAAAAGTACAGTCAAAGAAACAGAAGAAAAGAAATTAAAACAATTTCTTGAAGAAAATGGGTAATCTATTTCATTGTGCATAATCAACAAGCCCAATATGTAACAGTAAAAATCATAAAATTAACAGTATCTTTTGTATATTTCATGTTATTCAAGGAATTATTCTCCATTGTTCTATTTGAGGTTTTTGAGTCATAAACCAAACTCCAGTCCCCACACAGGTCAGTAGAGGTGGATGGATGCAGAGTAGTTTTTGCTTAAGTAGGGAATTGTCTATGATTGTCTTTTCACTCTTTGGTCATAGCAGTTCTAGAAATGTTTTGTTGTTAGAAAGGCTATGTAGGCACCACCAGATGAAGCCTAAATTCTTTCTGCGAAAACTATGTTGATGTGGAGAATAATGCTTTCCAAGTGAAGATTCATGAGGGTTTCTCTAGCTCTGAGAATCTCGTGATAATTTCTTGTTCACTTTTCTTCTATATTTCCATGCTTTTTCAGGTTTTAGGATGCCTATCCAAACATGGAATGCTCAATGCAAGCTTATATCATATAAATACTAAAAGGAAAAGTCTGTTCTTAACCACGGCTTTTGTTTTCTCCCTCAGCATCCTTCATAGCACATTCTTGGGAAAGCATGCCCCATGATAACTCACAATATACATGGGATTTCTTGCATTAAATAGCATTTCAGAAGTAGACTGATGGCTGATTCTATTGACAGTTTGATATTAGACATCTAGGTTCATGAAAAATACACACATCCACACACTTTTGTTCACATCAAAGTCTATGTCATTTTGTTATGTCAATTCTAAGAATAAACTATTATTTTGTGATTGGTTAGTTTGTTGTGATTTGACGGATTATTTTTTAAGAGTTTCATCAAAATTTAAAAATGTACTACAAAAGGTTGTGATATTTTCTTGAAAATTTTTCAAAAGGTTAAAAACATTTCTATCTTTCTGTATATCATCAACAAATATTCATCTTTCTACAGTATAGGTCACTGAGCCTGAAGCTTGAGGCATCTATACAGAATAAATAGGGTCTTTTCCAAATTGTTGCCACAGGTAATTTTCCTCCACTAAACTCAGTATGTACTCTGTACTAGTTGTAAGCAAAAAAAAAAAAAAAAAAAAAAAAAAAAAAAAAAACACTATTTTTATGGTTTGATAATAACACAAGTATTTACATCAATTTTAATGTTATCTAAAATGTAAAATAATACAATTAAGAAATTGATAAATTAGAAAAAAAATGAACATACATATCTAAATTTGTAGCTATATAGGAATAAAAGTATGTATATATATTAAACAGTAATAGACCTAAACAGTACATATTGCTGTACAGAGCAGAATCAATTACCCTAATGCTATATTTCTTGTAAATATTTTTTCTATCTGATTGTCATTTACTTAAATGTGCTGAGTTTTGCTTTCTCTTATCAGAAGTGTAGTCAGAGTAGTTAATTATTTATAATTTTCCCCTGAAAATTTCTGATTAAGTCATTTCATCTAACTACAATCCTAAAGAGGCCAATATACAATTAATTGTGTTCAGTGATGGATAAATCCATTTTGTTTTCCTTTGAGCCCTATCAACTCAGTGGCTGAAATTAAAATGAACCAGAACAACCCTTAGAAGAACATGAAACATAGATTTAAGCATTCTCTTCATATGAAAATGTGAGCCCAAATACAATTATGATGACATAAATCAAATAATATGCTTTATAGTCATGAAATTTGATTGTATGTTTTCCCTCAATTCAGAGGTCACTGAGTTCTCTAAGACACAAGCCCTATGATAGTTATTGTAATATTGAGATAAACATATTTGAGTCTCAATGCAGATTAAAGAATATAATGTCAGCATAGCCAGGAAAGAGATTAGCAAAGACATGTGTGATGGTTAAGTTTGTGTCAACTTGATTTGTTTAGGAATCCACAGACATTCCTCATAAGTGTGTTTCTGAGGCTGTCTCTAGGAAGGATTAACTAAAGGAAGAATCCTTCCCCCAGGGGTAAGCCTTCCCCCAGAGTGGGCGGCCCGGAGTGGGCGGCCCCTCTTGGAGGAGGGGGCTGGTTGATAAAAAGGAGCTCTGGGAAGAAAGGCTCTCTCTCCCACCTGGCTGCCGGTGCTACTAGCTGCTTGGTGTTTTCTGCTTGGTACCTGCTGCTTGGTGTTGCTGCTCTCCACTGTGGACTAAAGACCAGGGTGGACTGAAGAGCAGCGTCTCTCCAGGAAGCCTCCAGGCCTTCAGTGCCGGATTGGGACTGCTGAGGCCTCCAGCCTCGTGCACCGAGCAGCTACCTGGTTTCTTGACTCTCCGACCTGCAACCTGCTATTGCTGGACTGTGTAAGCTAATCCAATAAATCCCCTTTTAATACGATTCATTCTGTCCATTCTGTTCCTCTAGAGAACCCTGAATAATACAACATGGAATATATCATTTATACATTATATGCATTCAATAGATAAAATTAAGCTCATATTAACTCAATGGTATAAGCCAAGTGTAACTTCTGATATTGTGCATTATATATATATATATATATATATATATATATATATATATATATATATATATAATTTTTAGAGGATTGGGTATGTGACCAGTGGAGCAGTAACTACTTGTGTTTGGTTAGAAAGCAGGATATAATTCCTGAGACATTCATGCTTTCTGATAAGATATCCAATCAGCCAGGAAGATTATACAATAACCACATGCATTTCACCTTTGCTGTAAGACAAGTATATAGAAAATGTGGAGCTAGATCTTCCAAATAGAAAGGTGTTAAAAACTTGTAATCTGGGCTGGAGAGGTGGCTTAGCGGTTAAGGCGCCTGCCTCCTAAGCCTAAGAACGTGGGTTACAATCTCCAGGTCCCACATTTAGCTAGATGCAAAGTGATGCAATGAAGCAATACAGCACTTGACCACAAGGGGGTGCACACATCTGGATTTCATTCACAGCAGCTGAGAGGCTGCTGACGCACCCATCTCTATCTGTTTTCCTCTCCCTCTCTCTGTCTCTCTTTGTGTCTCTCTCTCTCAAAAAAAAAAAAAAAAAAAAAAAAAAAAAGCTTGTAATCATCCTTGACAAGTACATTGGGATGGCTAACCTGGACCTGCTCAAGTTACTTACATACCTGATAGGTAAATATTCTATAAAAGCTTCATACATATTTCTTCAAAGAATGAATACATGTGGGTAACTCTAATATAATTATGGTAAGTTTATTATATACTAGCAACAAGAATCTATTTAGTTCATCGAATATTGAAAGTTAAACAAGTTAAAATATATTATAGAATGTCTTCAGTGAATTGCATTTATTTCTGGTGGCTAGAGTTCTACTTAATTAATCCTGTTTTTATCATTTAAGCCTTAATTCACATTGTATTTTTGTTGACATTTTTCCTAATTAACCTACTTAAGTAATTCCTGTCATACTTATTGCTTTCCAAATCTTCATATTTACTTACTGCTTATTTATCATAATTTTAAAATTATGTTCACCCACATAAAAGTTCAAAATTATAATAATTTTTATTGCATATCTCAGGAATTACAATGGTATATGTCACATTGAACAAATACAATTATTTCCTAAGAAATTAATTCATTTATAAGCAGGAAATTCTTTAATCAAGTATTGCTGAAGACAATAGAGACAAAAAAACAGACATTACTTCTATTAATATTGACTTTCAAGACTGTAATGACCGTGGCAATAAACAATTGTTAAATGTCCATTCATTTAGATGTTAATGATCATCTTAGTAATAATGAAAAAAGATGCATTTTTTAATATTTGTGAAATAAGAAAGCTATTTTTTACAAGTTTTAGTCAGTTAGTCTGAAGGTACATATTCAATAAGAACAACATTCATAAACTACAGTAAACCCCCTTCTGGCTACAACCTTGCATTATCTCATTTATCTAGCCCTACAAGAATCTTTCTTTTCTTTACATAGTTTATTTCTACCAAGTGCTAATAAATTCATTGGTATTGTATTCTCTTTCCTAATCAGGTTGCTTGACACTTTACTGGGTCAAATACCATATATTATCATAGAAAGCTTTATACACTTCAGTCCAAGATCAGTCATAGTACATATAATTAATGTAGACTTAATATACTAAATTTAGTAAAATGTAACTAATATAGTCTCTTACACTAAATTTTGTAATCATAATCATTTCAGTAATGCACATAAATATATATATATGTATATATATATATACATATGTATGTATGTGTGTGTTCTCTAGCTATGCATGAGAGTCTAATGGATTTGTGAATAAAATATCTGGATAGGAAAGTACTAAAATACAATAATTGACATTATAATTAGAATATACTTGGAGGACTAGGCTGAAGTACAACCTGTTCATTGTGAAAAAATTTGAAGAAACACCAATTTTGAGCACAACTTATTGCCTACCTATCTAAAGAAAGAATTGTTTGTTATTTCTCATTATAATCATTTCTGTTTAGAACCTTCAGTGAACTTCACAGAGAGTATCAAAGTGATTTGGAAACACCAATGAAGTTCACCCATGAAGAATCCCCTAAACTTATCACACACATAGGAGTATTGGACCCAATCTTGCCAGGCCTTTTTTTTTTTTTTTTTTTTTTTTTTTTTTTTTTTTGTATTTTTCAAGTATGGAAAAATTGTTTTCATTAAAGAGGGTTTGGCCTCCAAGTGGAAATCATTTCCATCTATTGCAATTCAACTTCTCTTTTCATTTATTTAAATGAAGTGTGTTAACGCTACTGCTGGTAATTAACTTCTCCTTTTCTGAAAAATACATTAGTATGGTTCATTAATGTGTACACAGTTGTTCTAATATTTTAATGCATTGACAACATTGTTTTTTTATTTTGGTATGAAAGTGAAAACATGATACCAACCAGCATTTATAGGTAATATAGAACCATAACTGGCTCAGAAGTATACAAACACTTTTAGTTTTGAAGAATGGTATCTATTCTTACATGGTTCAGTTTATTTTAGGGACTTAGACATTTTAATTTTTCTGACACTGATATGTTGATATTTTAATTGATTTTGCAAAGAAAAATAAATCCTAGGGCTGGGGAGATTGCTTAGTGGTTAAGATGCTTGCACACAAAGTCTAAAGACTCATGTTCGACTCCTCAGGTCTCCTGTAAGCTGGATGCAGTAATGCAAGAAGACAAAGCTGCACATGAACACAAAGGGGCTAGCATGTCTGGAGTTCAATTGCAGTAGGTAGAGTCCATAGTAGACCAATTCTCTCTCTCACACACACACACATAAAAATAAAATAAAAAATAAAAAAAAAAAGATGCCAGTGTGATGGGCTTGCCTCACAAACAAAAGAAAGAAAGAAATGTAAAAAGAAAAAGAAATTGTGAATAGTGCAATGGCTTGCTGTTTAGTGGAGGGTAGAACACCAGGAAGATTATTGAATATAAATTTTAATTTATCACATCCCCACCCACAGTGCCTTCCCCAAGTAAATGCATAACTTTCTTCATTTTGTCTATCCTATAAGTTTTTTTTAATTTATTTAATATGAAGCTCTTTTTACTAAACCATAAGTAAGATATATAAACTAGTTTACTATTCTTATAAAATTATCAATTATCAGTTTGATTACAGTTTTAATACATTTGTATATAATTTTAAGACACTGGGGTTATATCTTTCTATAATCTGTGCAAGTACACTATAGATTTAGCTTAGATTTGAGTCTTGGTGACAGGAAGACTAAGATGTTGGGCTCTTTCTAAGAAGGAATCAAGTATCTTACATGGTATTACAGTTTGAAAATGACATGTCCCTTACATGTTCTGAGTGCTCATTATGTAGCTTGTGGCACATTTTGAAAGATATAGAAACTTTCTGAGACAGGGCCTTTCTGATGAAAATATCATGGAAGGTGCAGATATTTAAGGATCTTACTTACCACTCTGGTGACCTGCCACTCTTTGCCTCCTTCTCTGGGTCACATGCATACCCACTGTCATGGTGTCTTAGACAGACATACTGCAGAAGGTCTTCCCTACTATGATGGATAGAAAGTTCTGAAACAAGGAGCCAAAATCTCTTATGTATGTAACATTGGTTCTTCTGGGTGTATTGCCACAGTCCAAAATTAATATATATGGTATTTCTTGCCTAAAATAAAGTTAAATACAAAGCTATCATACTTCTTAACAGCTGATGCAAAAAAAAAAAAAAAAAAATCTGCCTTCAAAATATCTGGAGAAGCTAGTTCATTTCCATAATCCCCGGCACTAAGGCGGACAGCTCATGAGATTGAGGCCAACCTCAACAAAGAGAGCTTGTGTTAAAAATAAACAAGCAAAATTGAAAACAGTCTAATTTATCTCAGAGCCAAAGAGAGGGAAAATACACTGTATCTCAATAGGAAGAGTGCCAGATCTACCAAAGCTGAAAAAGTTGAGGATGATGTTGTTGTTTTCTTTTTAAACTGAATTTTCTTTTGTCACACTTCCCTTTGTTTTCCACTGTAATTGCTGGTTTGTTGATGATGACATGTTGCTTAAACTGACAAAACATACCAATCAGAGAAAAAAGTCACTCAAAATTTATTAATATATTAACATGCATGACATTTTCACAGAAAAACAGTAAAATAATACATAATTTGTTCAAATCAGAAGTGTATGTGTCTTTGGAACAAAGGAAGACACAGAATAGGAAAGTGAATACTCACAACAAATGGGAGTTGGGACTTCTATAATGGTAAATTGTCTAAAGTTCAAAAGACATGGGAACTAATGGAAGCTAAGAGTTATTTTAGTATGGAAGAACTTAAAAGAAGGGAGATTATGTGAGTAAGGTCTATTCATGCAGCTCCATTCAACTCCTGATTTTCTGTCTTTATGGATGTACAACTCTCCAAGAAATCAGATGTATGGCAGTACTTATTTTACTGAACTTTATGCTTTTAGTCATAAAAGTGGCACTCTAAGAAATCTTCTTCCTGTATATACTGATTTTCAACTATCTTCATCTCAAAAATTACTGGTAAAGTGCAAAATAGTGCATTTTAAAATCCTCTTAAGGAACAAAATAAACATTTCTTTCTCAAAATCAAATGTATATAATTTACTTTGAATATATGCCTGACCTGACAGTGTATCTTTATTTAGTATATGTTCTGTGATTACCAATACAGATGAAAATAATTTGTTTATGGCCCATATGTTTTCTTTTACCATTGGTACCCTTTCTCAAGTTTACAGTTATTAAAGAATTCTTCTTGTCATTTATAGGACTCTCATGCATTTTTAAATACATCATTTGTCTCACATACTATATAAATTTATATTTTCAGAAGGGATCAAAATAACTATAAGGCAGCAAATTAGGATTTATTTCTCTCATGAGATCAGAGACATGGGCTTCTACATTATCTGTCAAAATATTGTCCTTTGAACTAGGTTCCATTTTCGTCAGCTATGGACTTCAATATTAACATGTGAGAGGAATATGTCTAAAATTCAAAAGGAATTACAACTTGTCCACAGAATTTTTCAATTTGACATTAAATACTACTGCCATTCCTAGATATATGCCTGAATATATTTGTTTCTATACAGAATGTATGACACTCTCTTTTTCATATTTATGGAATAGACATGAAAAATAGATCTACCATTTCATTCAGCTATACCATTCCTGGTCCTATACTCTATACTGTAGAGATACTTACTCAGCTATGTTTGTAGCTGTTCTATGCACAATAAGTAGTGTCTGGAATCAATCTTGATGCCTATTAACTGATAAATGGATAATGAAGATGGGGTATATATACACAGTGGAATTCTACTGAGTGGTAACGAAAAATGAAATAATGGAATTTGCGGGAAAGTGGATGGCCTTTGAAGAAAACATACTAAGTAAACTCACACAAGCACAGCAAGACAAATGCTGCATGGTCTCCCTCATATGATTTGGTATTCTCTAAACTATTAAGGATGTTGGCAGTTGAATGATTATATTACAGTCCACATAAAGGTTATATTTGCATTAGTGTTTCAAGCAGTACCAGCCATGTGGATGTAATAGTTCAATCCATGGAAGCACTAGTCATCTATCACCAGGGGTCTCTACACACATGGGCAAAGAATGTGTGCATCTGCACACGCATACCTGCATATAGCATCACACACCAAACATATGCTACACATACACACACACTCACAAAAAAGAAATATAACTCAAGGTCTCATACTTCTAATGTCATTTAAATTTGTTTAAACTTATGTGCAAACCGAGAAAGATAGAAGAGAAAAATGCAGAGAGAATGAAAGTACAAGGGTGACTTTACCTGCATGCATGTGCCACTTTGAACATTGGGCTTTACATGGGCACTGGGGAATCACACTTGAGTCATTAGGCTTTGCAGGGAAGCACCATAATTTCTTAGCCATACCTCCAGCATCCTGATGTGATTGCTCCAGGTTTGGGATTATATTTCATGTACCAGAAGCATACTGTTGCACACACATGTGCAAAGCATACATCCTCACATAAACACAATGTACTCTTTGGTTATACAATTCTCATAAGCTATATTTTATAATTTTACTTTATTTTAATTTATTTGACACAAAGAGAGTGGGGGAGAAAGAGGCAGATAGAGAGAGATAGAGAGAAAGAATGGACACACTAGGGCCTCCAGCCACTGCAAACAAACAAACTGTATGTGCCACCATGTGCATCTGGCTTATGTGGGTCCTGGGGAATTGAACCTAGGTTCTCTGGCTTTGCAGGAAAGTGCCTTAATGGCTAAGCCATCTCTCTAGCCCCAGAAGCCATATATATTTTTTATGAGCTATGGGCATACTCAGTATGTAAATAACACATGTTGGTACTATTCTTTCCCTCATCCCTTCCCCACTCACAAGGGACCCTCCTTGTTGGAGATGCAGGTAATGCCCATGTGGATTGTGAGTTGTGAATTTTGGGGGCAGCCATCAGTTATGGGAAAGAAGCAATGTCTCTGTGCATAATGTCCCAACGTGTGGCTCTCACAATTTCCTGCCCCCTCTTCCAGGAAATTCCCTGAGTCATGTTGGGTGTATTTTAAGTCCACTTCAGTGATGGGCTCTTAGGAGTCTCTGGATCTTTGATTTGGTAGGCATTGAATTTCCTCAGTGTCTTTCTCCTTCACGCTTGTGCTGATATCAAGTTCACCGAGAATGCAGCACTCTTGCTCATTTCCCCAATTCCTCTATGGTTTCCATTGGGGTCCTGGTGAAATGCAATGGTCTTTCTCTCCTCAGGTCCTGATTCTATCTGAAAAGGAGAAGAAGATTCTCCAAAGGAGAGAGAAGACAACTCAGGTTAAATGGGATAACCATTACTAGTTTAGAGAGAATTTAATGGGTGTAGACCCTCTTGTAGCTCAAGATTAGTGGGAGCTTGATGTTACAAAGCAAACTCATTAGCTGGATATGATTCTGACTTGTTTCCCAGTTCCACATAAGGAACTTTTATTTTCTAATTTTTTTTTTTATTTTTACTTTTTAAAGTTGATATGTACTCATTGTACATGGAGGTAGTTTTCATAAAGGCATATTCAAGTACATGATGTACTTGAACCACATTTATTCTCACACTCTCCCATCCTTGTTAATCCTTTCCCCAGGTAGTATCACTTCTACTTCATCTCATAAACATATATAAGTCATTTTGGTATGTATGCATAATCCAGGTTCCACACACCAAAGAAAACATGCACCATTAGTCTTTCTGAGTCTGGCTTTTATTTTTTAAACCGATTTTACTGTTGTTATTCCCTTTCTTTTCAAATGACATTCCATTCATGATGTATAGCAATTACTTTCTCACTCCTGAGAAAAAATATCCAATCATAAAAAGCTTATGCTAGGAAAAGTTGTATTTTGGATTAGAGTTTTGGGAGAACTTTCTGTAATACTGGAGAAAACATGGCAGGATCAGACAGACAGGGTCATATCATCCCATCAGGAGAAATAGAATTGTAATTTTCAGTAAACAAATGCACATATTTTGACTTCCTTTGAATTAAAATCAAATAATTTGCTTCATTTTATTTTAGGTTTACTTCAAGAATACTTGTTTTAAAGTGATTTCATCAAGACATTCTAAACCAAATGGTCTATAGTTTGTTTTTCCAAGAGATATTATTGTAAAACAATGTTTCTCAAAATACCCATTACACTAGGGATTAGTAGTTCCTGCAGTTTAGACAGAGTTTGGCATATATTTCTGTCTCAATGGACATTACGGGTTGAATAAATGAATAAACACACATCTATCTTTTCATGTGAGTGTAAAGTGAGTGTAACTGGATGTGTTGTTTTGTACATTAGTGCACATGTGTGTGCAGATGTGCTTGTAAGTTTGTGGTGCTCATCATTGATGTGAAAAGTTACTTCTTTTATAAAAAAAAATAATTTTATTTATGTGTGTGTTAGAGAGAGAACAAGTACATATGCCAGGGCCTCGCCACAGTGCAAAGAAACTACAGATCCATGTGTGACATTTTGTGCATTTGCTTCTACATGGGTACTGTGGGTCAGACCTGGGCCAGGGGGCTTTAAAAGCAAGTAAATTTAATCACTGAGCTATTTTCCATCTTCCGAACCCATTCAGTTCCAATGAGTGTCTCTTATCGGCTGCAGCTCTTTGACATACTTAACTGTCAGGCATATGAAGGAGAGTGAACCCTGATTCCACCTGGCCATAACTGGGAAAATTGATGTGCATGACCACACCCAACTTGTCTACATGGATACTGAGAATTAAACTAAGGTCTTTAGGCTTTAAAATCATGCACTTTTTCAAGTGAGCTACACAACCAGCTCCACATGTCTAACTTAAAAAAAAAATATATTGGTTGTTTCCATATTCACTTTAATACATATGAAATGTTGAGCTTCTCGTGCATCCAGCTTTGCGTTGGTACTGGGAACTGAACCAGGTTCCTTTGGCTTTGTAGGCAAGTGCCTTAACTGCTAAGCCATCTCACCAACCCAAAAATGGACTTCTAATCTTACCCTTAATTTTATAACTTCATTTAGATTTGCATATTTTCTGGTTGCTAATATATATATATATATATATATATATATATATATATATATATATATATATATACATACATATATATATATATATATATATATATGTATGTATGTATGTATGTATGTGTGTGTGTGTGTTTTGTGTGTGTACAAATATATGTCCTTTCATCTCAATTATGTAGCAATTCAAGGAAAATATAAACTATTTTTTTTGCAAAAAGGGAGTTTTACGATAAATCTAAATTGATCTATAAAGTAATCCATGCTTTCTGAAATAAAGTATTATGTCTAATGACCACTATAAGTGCTACAAATACTGTACATGTCCTAGCAAACTAAAGTATAAATTAGAAATCAGAAATGGTTCACAAAATCATTTTAACTTTACAGTAAGGCATCCTGTGGTATGTGAAGGATGTGTCCTTCAAATCCACCTAGTCACATCAAGCTACTTTTTCAGTGATGCAGAACAAAATCATACTTCATATAAACTGAGCTATGTTCATAAAAGAAGCTCCACACACCATACATAGAATCGATATTATTTAAGAATTATAACACTCAAACATTTCAAAGACTTCTCACCTAGAAAATTTAGAATGAAAAATACCAGGTTCTATGTGCAGCTAGTAAATATCATTTATGCAAATATATTGGGATTTTTTTTCTGATAAAAACAACAGACCTAAATGTTATGTAAAGGAGAGCTGAACAATAGAACATCTATGGCTTGCCATGCATTTTTAAAGAATACAACAAAAGAAACGTTCACTAGTAAGAAAATGGGAAATTATTAAGTCTTAATCTAAATTATTTCATATTATTCTCATTCACAAATCAGAGTGTTTATTGGTGACAGAGGTGTGCAGGACCATGCTCATCAAATAACTCATTGTACCTGATTGGCATCTGATCTCACTGCCTCAGGCTGACTGGAAGTAGATCTCATGTGCTGAAGGTGAAAATACTGCACAGGTGATTCCAACTCAGTCACTGCTAAGAACCTTGCTTCCCAGTAAAGATCAACTGAAGTGAAACAAATTATTTTAGTACCTTTCCTTGTAAACTATTGTTTCTTTCATAAAATTATTATGCTTTGATTTTTGACTGGAGATTTCCACCAAAATGCACACTAGTGTTCCTTTCAATTTCATTAATGTTTATGTTATATTGATTAGAAAATTACTTCAGTTTACATGAGTCATAAAAGTTGTTAACTCCTAATATATTTGTTTTAGGTATGGTTCAGATATCCCATCTAATTTTTATAGTTAATCATTTACTATGCTTCTAAACTCATCAAAGTTTCATTTATCAAAAATAAAATTAAAGATAAAAAGTAAGATTTGTAAGTGTCATAAACAATAGGCAATAAAAACTGTGTTAATATTTATGTATCATTGTAATGTTAAATGCCTATTTTTCCCATTTGCAGTAAAGTGCTCACCTATGTATATAACTTACATTTTTGGGTAACAACAGATTTTCTGTACCATTTTGTACTATCAAAAGTGGTGATTTTAGCAGGGCGTGGTGGCGCACACCTTTAATCCCAGCACTTGGGAGGCAGAGGTAGGAGGATCGCCGAGAGTTCAAGGCCACCCTGAAACTACATAGTTAATTCCAGGTCAGCCTGGACCAGAGTGAGACCCTACCTTGCAAAACAAAAAAAAAAAAAAAAAAAAAAAAAAAAAAAAAAAAAAGAGTGGTGATTTTAGTGCTGAGGAGATGGCTCAGCAGCTAAAGGTGCTGGCATGCAAATCCTGAAGCCTGGGTTTGACTCTCCAGTATCCACATAATGCCGTCTGCACAAAGTGATGCATGTATCTGGAGTTTTTAGTCATGGAACATCCAGACTCTCTCTCTCTCTCTTTTCATGTTTCTGTCTGTCTTAAAAATAATATTTTTAAAGAATGTAGTTCTAGGTACCTATATTAAGACAAAGGGGGAAACATGGCTGTTTGGAACACATATGATATTTTTAATTGCATTTTCATCCCATTTACCTTTCTAAAAGTCATGGTATTCTTATATAAAGAATAAATAAATGTTACTTGAGTATATTTAGCACCTCGTTTTTTCATAGTGCATTTTACAATGAAGTATTGTGATAATTAAAGTTTCAATGGGTGATTCCTTAAATTTATGCACTACATTATCATTTTATGTACATTTTAATTTACAACCTGAATTAGTAGCTTGCATTATTGTCATTAAGAAAAATAGGAAAAAAATACTTGCAATTATAAACAGTGTGAGTTGATGTAAGCATTTTTGTTAGCCCTAAAGCAGTCCTGATAGTTTTATCGTCTTAATCAGCTTAGTCAACTCTCTTTATTGCTCTTTGGAGGTGGTCGTTTTGAACACATGCTGGGCATTAGTTCACTGGTGCCAAATTAAAAATGATAACTCTCATGCGTGAAATAACTACATGGACTAATGACCAAATATCTTTATAATGTGAGCTACTCTTGCAGCAGGTGGCCAAACAATTAGACATCATAATGTAATATGTAATATATCCCTAAAGTAAAGGGAAATAAAGATATTCTTACATAATCAAAACAAAGACATTAAGCAGAAAATTATATATATATATATATATATATATATATATATATATATATATATATATTTCCATAAAAATACATACTGAAGATTTCATGCAATTTTAAATAATAACAGTAATTCTTGTAAATATACATTTTGGAAGAGAAAACCTGAAAATTAAAAATGAGAATGGGAAAAAAGAGTGTACCACTAGGATTATCTCCTCTTTACAGGAATGTTGCCTTCTTTACTGCTCTTAAGCTCTATTATAAATAAATAGTGTATACTCTATAATAAAATTTTTCTAAACTTTGAAAAATACTATCTAATAAATTTATTCTAAATTTCAAAGCAAAGAACGGGCATGCAAAATAAATTCTTATATAGACTTGAGAGTTGACAAAGCATAAATATTGTCTCCTTGGTAAACCTTGACTTTGAAGTTGTCTTGGAGATGAGTGGAGTTAATCTTAATCATCTTTACATCATACAGAAATATTAATATTGAATAAATAGTTATATTTGATTAAGACAAGTGAAGAGGCACTATAATCCAATGTGATATATGAGATATTAAATTGAATGTCTTGAGTGGTGACCTCTCTATGTGATCATATACTAAAAAGCAATCTTTTTATTGGTGATCAGATGTAAGGTAATAAAGAATCCTGCTTCTCAAAGTGTCCCAATGATCTTATTTCTCAATAAAGAAGGTAAAAAATATGACAGAGTATTTTATTTGACATTATCTGACCTCTGCATGCATGCCCATAACACTCACACATTGGCACACCCACTGACATATCACACACACACACACACACACACACACACACACACACACACTCAAAAAGATATTTTGTATCTGAAAAGTCCCAGAGTGGAAAAATAAATTTAATAGACATCACGAGATATAGCTGGGACAGGGGATGCAAAACTCTGAAGAAATTGCTTAGAAAAAGCAAAAGGTATTTTCGGACCATCAGTATACAAATGAATGTTGGGTGAAAGACCAATGAAAGACAATAAAAAGAAAGAATCTCTGAAAGAAAACTGAGATTGGAGTTCTCCAGTTCACTGGAGGCAAAGATCTTAATAAGACTGGTCTTTTCACTAAGAGAGACTGATTGAGACTCCAAGAGAGTTTCTGAGAGCACAATGCAAGCACTTCTTGTGACATAATGAAATCAGAACTGTGACTGAAACAGGTTGACAGGAAAGATAGAAAAGATAACAAATTATTAGTTGTATTGATTGGTTTTTAATGAACAGAATCTCATTAGTGATATTGTATATCTGTACGGATATTAAAATTGAAACAAACAAACAAAAAAAAAAGTATGGCTTCCACCGAAGGGATTAACTCTTGCTGGCATTTTTATTGACTTCGTGGAAATTTCACCTGCCATATTATCTGCTTTTCAATCCAAAAACTCAAGTGAAAAGCACTCCAGAATGACCAACTAACAAGAGGCAGGTAGCTGAACGTGTAAGACGAGACAATCACTCTCAAGCAATAGCTTTTTCAAAGACCTTCATAAATCAAACCCTGATTCTGATGTACCAAAATTGTAAAGTAAGAAATTTACTTTGTGTCACTAGCATTGAGGGGTATATTTTTTGCATCAATAATAGATGATACTGATTTGTGTGTCTACATTGTGTGTAGAAAGAGCATTAGGGTTGGACAGTGGTAATTGATGGGAAATAATGTGAATGTGTAAAGTCCATTAAGTATACTAATCATGGAGTAGTGACTTTAAAGAGCATATGAATGAATGAGGGTCTTAGTGAAATTGAATGAACAGCTATTAGTATATAGTGGTACTTTTTTTTTTTTTTTTTACTAAACGTTGTCTTCTTTACATAACATGGGGAGCAGATCACCTATATAATATGAGCGATCTAGAAGGACGTTTCAAAGCATAGTATTTAAAGTGTTGCCTAGGTGCTGGGAAGAGAGATCATTGGTAAAATATTTCCTTGAAAGCCTAGAGATTTGAATGACAGCCTCAGTACCCATGGAAAATGCTGGACGTGGTGGCAAACTTGTAATCAGTGTTGAATAGACAAAGACAGGAGTAACTCCGGGACACATTGGCAACCTAGTCTACTGTAACCTTGACATCCAAGCCAATGAAAGACCCTATTTTAACAGAGGTGTATGGAACACCTGAGGATAATACTGTGGCTGGTTTCCACAAACATATGCTCACATGTCTACATGCACTAACACACACAAACACACAGAGACACACTATATAAAATTTAAGCTAACTATGCTTGCTAATTACAACAAAATGTGTTTGGAAGGAAATAGTTTTAAAGTAGAAGGGTAAAAAATAAATCAGGAGTTTATGATATTGAAATGATTTAGATGTGAATTTCGGCTGGTGTGATGATATATACCATTTGTAACCACAAAGTGGGAAGATACGAAGAGACTAGTGGTATTTTGAGATCAAGATCAGACATGGGTACATAGTGAAGCTGTTTCAAGAAGCAAAATGAAATGAAAAAGTTCGCCACCAATAAGAAACAAATTGAATAAATTAAATTATCTGCTAAAGTCTAGCTATGACTTCAAAATATGAATTCAGGGGATTAACAGGGAAATATGAAAAGAAATGATTTTGAAATTTGAACTATGGAACCTTTTACAATGGTGACTTTGAATGTGATTAACCATGAGTTTTAAATGAGCTGACTTCCATTCTTAATGTAGGTCGAGAACGACGAGGGTGTTTGCTCCCAGCAACAGGAGAGAAGGCTGACTTCTGACTTCATTTGTACCATTGGTCCTTCTGGGTCTGCAACCTGCCATCCCCTATGGCAGATGTTGTGCTCACCATCCTCCAAACTTTAGTTAGATATTTCCTTATAAAATTGTCCTTTTAAAAATTGTGTTTTATGTACATGTGAGTGGGCATGCTATTGTGAGTGTGTGTATGTGTTTGTGTGTATGTGTGCGTGCATGCATGTGATTATGCTATGGGTGTGGAAGGCAAAAGACAACTTCAAGTTATGTTTCCCACCGTCCACCTTGTTTGAGAATGAGTCTCTTCTTGTTTGCTACTTTAAATGCCATAGTAGCTGGCCAATGAGCTTGTGGTTGAGTCTCTTTTTCCCTAGGTGCACTGGGGTTACAGATGCTTCTGCTCTAGAATTCATTTCAAATTTAATTACTCATGCTTTATCCACTGAAACATCTCTCCAGCCCCCTAAATATCATTATTTTGTTGTGGTGCATATATGTAATCCCAGCACTTGTGAGGTGGAGGCTGATTGGCAACACAATAAGCTGGATATGAAAACTACCAAGCTGCAAATGCCTGGTAAACTTTAATAGAATAGAAAAAGTCTCCAAGAGAAAAAAATCCTGTGCACAGATGGTAGAGTGAGCAGAGATGCTGATCTTGCCTGAGCCCAGCATTGAGATAACTCTTCTCCTTGGTGTAGCTGCCCTGAGCCTCTTGAGAGAGACTGAAGAAAGTAAACCTGCACAAGACATATGGGACGTCAGATGCAGAAAACCCATGGGGCAACCTATTGACTTTCTAAGTTAGTAAGTATTGGAACAGCGAGTAAATTACAGGTACAGAAAGATAAACAGCAAATGTGCAGCGTAACTCTGTGGTAGGGAGTTTTCAGGTGAAGCAAGTGTACTGTGGTCTGACTCCTTCTGGCAGAATGCTCATGTTTAGGACATGGGCTACTTCATGTCTGACAGGAAAGGTTATGTACATTATTCTTGGAGGAAGAATTTGAAGGTTTACTTTTTTGATTTTTTTTTGTAAGAAAATAAGAATAAAATTTTGGGGGTCATGACAATGTGATTTTAATTGAAAGAAATTTGAATTTGGTAACAATCAAACCTGATACAAAAGTAAACATGGTCAGAACATGCTCATAGGATAGCATAGCATGGCATATATGCCCTGGGTCAAAGAAGTGATTGAAATCTAGTATTCCTAACAGAAGCTGATATGATTGATGATTTTTTCAGCGCACAGTGATCAGGAAGAATAAAGGTCAAATTATTTGTTCATTTTCCAAGTAAACATTTATGTGTTGACTCAGTTGACCTGTGTGGTAAATGTAAAACAAAAATTGCACAAACGTAGCCAACTAGGAGATAGTGATGGGTCAAGCATCCGATATCATTGAATTTAGGCTACTGTACTGTACAAAAAAGAGTATGAATGGAGAATGAGATTATGATATTTGATCATTCATAATTTGAAGAATGTGATTTAGCCATTAGAATGGCATAATGAAGAAAAAAAGGACTTGGGAGAATAGTGGAGTGGAAAGGTCTAGAAGAGGTCAGGGAAGGGAGATGTAGGAGAGGAAGGGTGGAGAAAGGGTCATCCAGAACTTAAGATGTTGTAAATAATCCATATTGGAACCTACTTCTTTGGTAGCTAATTAAAAATATAATTTTAAAATAGGAATAATTTGGGCAGAAGTACTCTGTGGAGGAGGATAATGCTGTTTTCAGATTCATAGGTTGTTATAGGAAAATCCTCTACTTCCCAAAGGAATATGACCCATTGAGTTGTCAGTCAAGGAATTCCCTGGGGCCTTCAAAATAAAACGTGCTATTGTCTCTTGGTTGCCCACCAGAACTTGATGGTAAGACTCTATTGCTAAAGACATGACATGCTTTGGTTGCAGAACACTGAAATATCAATTTGGAACCGAGCTGGTTGCCTCCTTCCTGCTGGCTACTGTAATAGTGCTGAAAAGTGCTAAATGGAATACTAATGGGATAAAAATCTTAGCCAACCAGTAGTGGCCTTGCAAGCTACACAAATGGCCAACCAGAAAAATGTGAAAAATGTGAAAAATAGAAAAATGTGCCTACTTGTGTAAAAGTATCTCGTCTGATATTGACATTAACAGCTACTTTAAAAATATTTTTTTTAAAATTTTTATTTACTTATCTGAGAGAGAGACAGGCAGAGAGAGAGAGAGAGAAAGAGACAAAGAGTGAGAAGGAGAGAGAGATAGAGAGTTGGTAGAGGAGAATGGGGATGCCATGGCCTCCAGCCACAGCAAACAAACTCCAGACACATTTGTCACTTGTACATCTGGCTTATGTCGGTCCTGGTGAATTGAACCTGGGTCATTTGGCTTTGCATGTAAGTGCCTTAACTGCTAAGCCAAGACCCCAGCCCTAAGCAGCTGCTTTCTGATGAGAGGCCTACTGCACAGTACATACAGACTTCCTGAATGGTACTCAAAACCTAAACAAAAGTCTTCGTCTGGGATGCCCCTAGGCCCTAGGCAGGAAGCTACTACAGTTGTTTGGCTAAAATGGATATGTTGAGCCCATTAAAATGTCCTCTAAACATTTATACTTATGCCTACAGATTAGTGTCACTTTTACTTTTGGTCAGAAAAGTTTCTTTTTGCAGATGGTGATGAGAATCGAAGTGTTCAGAAAAAGTGACAAGTGATTGTTCAGCACTAAATGAGACTGTTCTGACACACCCTCCAAGACTCAGGGCACACTGCAGAAGAGGTAGCAGAAAGCATGGCAGAGACAAGGGATGGGCAGGAGTGATTCAGAATGCTGTCTTTCAGACACAAAGTGGCTCTTGCATCCATGACCTCACAACAGTTTGTTCTGAGCTGTACAAGTCCCATGTAATAATGGGTCTGTCAACATGTCATCAGGGATGCCAGTGGAGGGCAATGAGAATAATGGCATGACAATTGACAGGGGGAGGAGCAGTGGTGATGGCAGGGGCAGCCTGGAAGCTCAGCTACTGGGTCTCTGACCCTGGTACCACAGTATCCTCATCCCCTAAACCCAGCACTGCCAAAGGTGTCCAAGAGGAAGATAAGAGCAGTCATTGGCACATTGAACAGGCCCACATGAAGATTAGCCAGGGTATTCTACAAAGTGGCTACTGCAAAAGTGAAAGCAAAGCCAAACAAATGCAGCAGGAAAAGATACATTTTTGAACAACAACAACAACAAAAAAAAAGTGCAAACTTTTAAAAGGGAAGAGGGGAGACAAGGGAGAGCAGCTGATGTGACTCACTGAGAGAGTACAGATAGTCTACGTGCAGAAAACAGCGATGCTAAAAATGAAGAGATCCAGCCTCACATGAAGGAGAGAAAGAAAGAAGCTAGATCTGACTAGTCATCACCATAGTTCAGTGTTGTAGTCAGCTCCACACTGATGGAACGAACATCCAAACCAGGCAAAGTTTATAGGAAGAAAGGGTTTATTTCTGCTTACCAATCCAGGGGCAGTTCTATAATGGCACAACAGGCTGGTCCCCTTTCACAGATCCAGGGAGAAAGAGAAAGAGACACCACCACCAATATAATAAGCACGCAGCAGGGAAACAGCAGCCATTTCATTGTAACTTTCTCTTTCCCTAAAGTGACCCAGACAACCTGTTGTAGTCAGCTTCATGTTTCTATTAGAAAAATCCCAACCAAAAGTAGCTTGTGGGAAGGGTTTATTTTACCTTAAAGACTGGAGGGGAAGCTCCTTGATGGCAAGAGAAAATGATGGTATGAGCAGAGGGTGGACATTATCTCATAGCCAACATCAGGTGGACAAAAGCAGCAGGAGAGTGTGCTAGATACTGGCAAGAGGAAGCTGGTTATAACACCCATAAATTTGCCCCCATCAATATACTGCCTCCAGAAGGCTTCAATTCCCAAATTGCCACTAGCTGGGGACTTGGCATTCAGAATACATAAATATATGTGGGACACTGGAATTATACCATCACACCTCCCCTCCCAATTTTTCACTTCCCTGAAGTGGTCCAAGCCCTGAGGTAAGGTGAACTGCTCTGTAACCAAAGAATTCCAAAGCTCCCGTTACCCTACAAGTACCCCCTAGTCCATAAGGGAAGTGACTTCTGTCCTGCCTGGCCAGAGCCCTTCTCAAGCTTCCCTTAGTTAAGACTGTCTCTGCTGGTGAGCCAAGTATTTTTCTCCTTTCATTGCCTGCTTTTTCTAATAATCCCACCTCAACTCATTTATTAAACACAAATGTTTTTTTTTTTTTTTTTTTTTTTTTTTTTTGAAAAGTAAAATAAATAATTTGCTGGCTGTTTATATTTAGTGCAAGCAGAAAATAGTGGGATATTAAATGATGGGGGATTTGTCTGGCATGGCTTTTAGCTAGTTGTTGTGGTTTTGTTTTTGTTTTTCAAGGTGGGATCTCATTCTAGTCCAGGCTGACCTGGAATTCACTATGTTGTCTCAGGCTCGCCTTGGACTCATAGTGATCCCCCTACCTCTGGTCCTGGGTGCTGGGATTAATGGACTTTTTAATATCACATGATAGAAAGAAAACTAAATGGAAATTTAGAGCAACATTTGGGTAGTTAGCATGTCTTGAATATTTTCCATCACTCCTAGGCCTTGTTTTTAGTAGAACTATTTCCTAAAGAAAATCACTCCATGGTCATTGCCCCATTAGAACTGTGAGCTTCTCTAACAGCTCAGGTAATGGTAGTCCAATGTTCCTAATATTTTTTTAACGTACCGTGAAAGATAAAAACTTAGAGTTTGCAGTGTATGTGATTTTAAAATTGAGCATAACTGGAAATTCTGTCTGTCATCATTTGAAGATAACTTGCACATGTCAGATCCACTTTAAAAAAAAGCTGCCTTCAAGATGGATGCTGTAAATGCCACTGGAATGACTTTTAAGAAAACAGTATATGGTTTGTAGATAGTCAGTATCTCTGTTAAGGCATATATTTTATGGACTAAATTTAAACTCTGAAAGACCATGTATGTTTGTACATGTGTGTGTGTGTGTGTGTGTGTGTGTGTGTGTATACAAACCACTATTACCCATATCATTTATAACCTCACTTTATATGATAAATTATACCATCATAATTGAATATTAAGCTTGAGTTTTATATGTGACAATATATTATAGCTTATATAAACATTTGAAGTGTTGTTAAAAACTCCATTATATTGGTTTATGCTAAGGTATTTAATTATATACCTAGTAGCATTCATTACATTTTGCATTGAAGGTAATAGTAGCCTAATTTGCATATATTTGACTGAAGTACTAAATTGTTTGTAAGGATAAGTAGCAGAAATGTGTTTGTTAGATTTAAAGATGTGATATTCAGGCTGAATATCAGATACATATTATAAAAATTGCCTCTGTTAATAGATTTTTTAGTTTTTACAATACTTATGTCTGTCAGCTAGTTGGGATCATTAGTGAGTGCTTAGTATGCACACAGTAGTGCTGCTATCATTCAACATAATGGTGTGCTTTCCATTAAATAGAGATAAATAAAAAGGGAGTTTCAGATCAACTTACAGATCAATTTAGTTTAAAACAATTCATATTCATGAAATTTGTCAAGACAATAGAGCAGTGTCCTTGTGTGCTGCTGGGGATTCTTCAGAGCAAACTTGTGGGGAGGGTAAATGGATACAGCAGGGGAACTGGAAGAATAATCTGGAACACTGCAGGAATTTTCAGGAATCCACCTTAGAATTTTCAATCTGTGCTGTTTTCATTAAGTTTGACTTTGATCATGTGACTATTCCATACCATATGCCAACACTCTTCAGCTGGGAGCTAAACCTGTACTTGGCCCAGAAGCTGGAGTCTGAAGGAAGATTAAAGATGTAATAATAAAAGCAGATGTCAGCTCAGCTGTTCCCTCTTGCCAGTAATACAAGCCATCAGATGACTGACAATGTCAATCAGCCGCAAAATTTCCTCATGACCCTGATCTGACCTTCTAAGCATTAAATATAGTGAGTATCACATAAGGAAAGGAATTCTGGGACCAGTCAGGTGAAGGTGACTCATTGCAGAGTAATTTTATTTTACAATATAGCATGATATTACCATTTTTTTCTTTTATAAAGCACATCCATATGAATTTACAATTTTGGATGAACAACACTTAAAACATAGTTTGAAAGTTAGATATAGACCTGCCATATGAACAAGGACTCTAAGCAAATCCAAAATATATATATCTCCAGTAGACATGCAATCATTATGGTGAAGACTTCCATGGTTAAGTGTCACACTATTCGCAGTACCCAGATATGAGCCAAACTAAATGTCCATCAACTTAATATAAACAAAGTATATTAATAATGAATTCAACTATATTATTAATCTATATAAGTGGATTAAATCCATTTGTCATTTGTGACAGCATAGTTATATTTGAAGGATACTATGAGACACACATGGAAAAATAATCATCACGTAACATCATTCACATGTGGAAAATAAAGTTGATTTTTCAGAAATGAAGAGTAGAATAGTAGTTACCAGGTATTGAAAAGTAAGGGGATAAGTTGGTGTCTTTGTAAAATGTTACCTTTAGATAGGAGGAATAAGTTCTATATTAACAACAAGGTAATAATACCTGAAAATAATTCATTGCATAGTTCATATTAGAAGATTTTCAATGTTTTCACAACAAAGGAATGACATTGCAGGTGATTCATGTGCTGATTTTGCTTAATCACTAGACACATTGGTATTGCATAAATCTATGTAATTATTATATATCAGAATGGCAACAAGAAAAATACACTAGTTTCAATGCTGACTCTGAACTATAGATATTGTAGAAAAGGTTTTTTAGCCAAATATGATTATTAACCTTTATGAAATTATTAAAAATATTTTTGTAGAAATAGCAATGTTTTGTGTATATACACGTATATGTCTGTGTACATGTTTGGTTATGTATATGTGGGCATGACATACGTGTAATGGTCAGAAGACTCTTTTGAGGTATCAGTCTTTACCGCCCCCCCGCCCTTGTGTGAGACAGGGTAGGGTGTCTCTCGATTGCCAGTTCAAAAGCCAGACTATCTGGCCACGATCTTAAAAATCCTCCCCACTCAGACTCCCAATTCCATAGACCTGTTCACACCACAGGCATGCATGAGATAAATAAGCATAGGGAGTAGTTTAGTGACCCAGCAAACTGCTTGATTTGAGCAGTGAAATATATCTTTTTCCTGAAGAATGCATCTAAAAACCTGTTGGGAATGTTGAACCCCAGTCTTTATGGAGCTGCCTGAACACCAGACTCATAACAATGAGCTAGATTTCTCCTCCTCTTAGTGATGGTTCTTTGTGATCAGCACTGCGGTAGTTTGAATGTGGACTGCTCGTTATGGCCTCAAGCAATTAAGATTAAGCATTCTACTTAGTACCCAGCTGGTGGAACCATGGCAAGACAGAGCTTTTTGGGAGGATGTGTCATTTGTGGAAGGTCTTGTGGTTTATGTTGGGTGTTCTGGAGTTCTCTTTCCTTCCTGTTGATGTGAAGATGAGATGCCTAGCTCTCTGCTTCTGCTATGCTATCTTCACCATGAAATTGTAAGACTAAAGCAAACCGTTCCTTCCATAAGCTGCATCTGGTGAAGAGTTTTGTCCAAGAAAGGAGAAGGAAAGAGCTGCAAGTACCCATTCAAATATATCAGCCAGATTCAGGATTTGAACAGCAGGGCACAACCAGCCTGAACTGATTTTGGATACAGGTACTCTAAGGGAAACTGCTTCCTCTAAGTGAATTTATAGGGAGAAAACCTATTTATCATTTTGATCCCTATGTATAACTAGGCATGCATATGAGTAAAACCAGATGCACCATGGGAAGGAATATACATAGTAGAGAAATGTTACAAAATCCTAAACTGTTAATCTGACCAGATTACCCAAACTACACCCCAACTAATGGTTCCATCTGTCCCCTAAAAATCCTATAAAGAAAAATCCCACTCTACTCCCTGGGGCCCTTGAGTACTCTCCACGATTGGTCCACTCTCCCTGTTGGAGGGCATTTGAGCCTTTACTATTGTGTTGCTCTTTTTTAAAATTAATTAATTAATTAACTAATTTTATTTTATTTTATTTTTATTCATTTATTACAGTCAAAGAGAGAGGGAAAAAGAAAAGAGAGAGAGAGAAAGAGAGAGAGAGAATGGGCATACCAGGGCTTCTAGTCACTGAAAATGAACTCCACAAACATGCACCACCATATGCATCTGGCTTATGTGGGACCTGGAGAATCAAACCTGGGTCCCTAAGCTTTGCAGGTATGTGGCTTAACTACTAAGCCATCCCTCCCGTCCCATGTTGCTCTTCTTAATAAATTTTATTTTTGTCTTACTACTTGTGTGTATTTTGGTGCAATTGTATGAACAAGATGCCAAGTACCCAGAAATATCTAGAAAGAAAGAGAGTGGATATAAAGAGAGAGAGAGATCACCAGTAAAATATAGTATTTGTATCTATCTTTACATGAGTTCTGAGGATTCATACTCCAGTAGTCAGGTTTGTGCAACGAGTGCTTTTAACCACTAAGCCATCTCCTAAACATTATATCCCCTTAGCTTTTTACAGGCCTCTGTGAAAGTTGGATAAATAACATAATTTTACAATGTATGAAACTGTTCCAAGCATATTTGAAATGAATAAAATGGGGTGTTTTTAAGCATACAGGTCTTTGGGAGAAAATGATCAAACACCTAATAGAAAATAGCCTACTTATCACTATTTTTTTTTTTTTTTTTTTGCTGCCATGGGCAATATGGTTAATGTACTCAATTGATGAAATGGAATTATTGACTAGAATTTTATTTCATTTACAGTGTGTGGGGGGTATGTATTTGCATATTCATATGTCTAAGCTATACATGTCTGTGATTACATATAGAGGGCAGGAATCATTGTTGGGTATCTTCATCATCCTTATTCTTTGAGATAGGGTTCCTAGCAGAACCTTGAGCTCATCTATACCAGCTAGCCAACAAGCCCAAGTGATTACAATGATTACAAGTTTCCACCTTCCCTTTGCTGGAATTTATGCCACAAACCTTCAAACGTGGCTTTTAAATGTGTGCTTGGAATATGAACTCAGATTCTCATGCTTGCACAAAGAGAATTTTACCTACTGAACAATCTCCCTTGACTTGGAATGTTATTTCCATGAAACAAAGATCTACCCAGAAATGCCTTTGAATTCAAAATATCATGTCATTATATATATATATATATATATATATATATATATATATATATATGCATATATGACCACACAGTTGCATACATACAGAAATATATATATGGTATGTGTTTACCAAGACAAATAGGCATATCAAAATTAAAGGAAAGCTCTGATATGTATTTATAGCTCTTTATAGTGACATGCAACAACTGATATATCCTACCTTATGAGAACAAATTTATGTGCATCTTTTTCCAACTCTCCAACAGGTAGGTAGCTTGAAACAAGTCATGGTTGGAGTATGTACACCATGACATTAACATCTAACACAAATAAGGACATTTAGTATGGGAAATCATTAGAGTTAAGAAAACACTTCTCAAACATTTTCTAATGATATATGTCTATGTTCATATAATAATGCACAGACATATAAACTATTTTAGAACTATTGTAATATATATCATTCATTATTTGAACCACTTTCTGATAAAGTATATTTAGTTAATTATTGAATATATATCATTCCTGTGTTTTTTTTTAATTTTGAAGACTGCATGTAGGTGATATGGTTAATCATATTTTATTATTATAATTTTCTGAATTGTGTTTGCCTTGTTGCTAAGTAAATAATAAGTCTTATGTACAATATTTCTCTATGCACTTTTTGCCATGTGTGTCTATTTGTAGAGTATTTGTGGTATGTGATGTGTGTGCAGATGCATGTTCCTCATGTACACACATTCTGAAGGCAGAGAAAGTTGCTCCCCTCATCACTCATGTTTGTGTTGCCTTGAGACCAGTCTCCCATGTAATCCCGATTGTTTTTTCAGTTCAGTAAGTCCCAGTGGTTCTCCAGTCTTGCCCTTAAACACTGGATTTACAGGAGTGAGTGGGTGGCCACACCAGGCATTCTTTTTTTGAGAGAGTACTAGGAAATTTAATTTGGAGGGTCTCAGACCCTCTCAGACTCTTTCAGCATAGCCAAACCTTTACTATCATGCTTCTCTTAATAAAGTGTATTGCTGCTTAGCTACTGTGTGTCATTCCTCGACCACATGCTTCTGTGACCATGATGTTCTGCTCAATCACCTGAACTCTGAAAACATGAGCTAAAATAAATTCCCTCCTTTATGTTCTTTCAGTCAATATTTCGTTCACAGTGATGAAAAAGTTGACCAATACAGCTATTGAGACGCAGCATAGTGGACTAAAGAAATAATGACAACATGAATTACAGAAGCAAGTATGAAAAATGACAAGTTGGGAACTTTTTTGTTTTATTTATTTATTGTGTGTGTGTGTGTGTTTCATTTTCAATAAGAAAGACATTGTGATATTGTCATAGATCAATACTTAGGAGTCATGTCTGCACAGGACTGAGTGAAATTTTCAGATTGAGATGCAGCCGAGGAACCAGAACATAGAGTATTTAAAGCTGTGTCATTGAGAGGTAGGTGGCATACCCCCCTAATCCCAGTAATCACTAAACAGAAGTAGAATGATTATTGTGAGTGTCAGATAAGACTTGCCTTCATAGCAAATATAGAGATTCTGTCTTACAAAAATGAATGAATGAATAAATAATAATGTTACAATAAGTAATTAAACATATAAAATAATCAGATAAATAAATAACAAGAAAACATGTTCAATGAAATGCTAGCCAAGTTTCTTGTCATCCTCCAATATTTCTAAATGTGACTTGCCCTCCTCTCATCTGAACAGGACCATCCATTATGATAAGGTATGTGGAGAAAATCTCTGAAATTGCTTTCCTTTCACATGTCTACTGGTTTACATTTCTTTGGTTCCAATATTCAATAAATTATTTTGAATGCAATAATATTTTCTGTTATCATTTATAATTCCAACTTAGCTTTCCTAAGCTTCCACCTTCCACAAAAGAAAAGATTGGAATATATTCCTGGCTTTTTTGCTTTAGACAAATTAAGAAATGAATGCTTTAAGGTATTACTATTTTTCAAAATTGGTGCTGTTGTAATGGTGTAATGTATTGGAGTACATTGTATGATATTAAATCTGCAAATTTAAAATGTAGATTCGGGTACTGGGGAGATGGAAGATTGGGTAAAGAAGAGTAATGGAGTTTGGATCCTGACGCTCAAGAAAAGGTCAGTAACAGCTGCATGGGTTTATCATCCCAGCACCTGGGAGGCAGAAACAGGAGAATCCCCTGGGTTACTGGCTAGGTTATCTAATGTAATCTAATTATTGAGTTCAAGTTCAGTGAGAGACCTGCTCTGAAGAAATAAGGTGGAAAGCAGTTGAGGAAGACCCTTAAGTACAGTGTATAGCCCATATACACATGCACACTAACTTACACATGCATGTGTCCCCAAACACATATGAATACACATATACCCATAGCATACACCTATATACACAGAAAAATACATTTGACATTTATTTTCCAATGTCGAAGCTAATGTAACTCACCACATCCTCATTTCTAACTAAAATGCCCAGTGTTTGTATTCTGAGTACCTGAATTCATTCGAGCACTAGTACTGTTTTGCAACATGCATTTCTAATGCCATTTTAAATGTGGATAGCAAAACAAAATTGTTTCAATGTGTTACACTTTCTATGATAGTAGAAAACTCTAATCTGCAGGAGATATTTTCACTTACAGTAACTAACATTAGCCATGTATGACAGAGGTATTCAGCTGCTTACAATTTCACACAAATGTGGGGATGGGAGCCCCAGGCAATGTGAATAGCATCTCTTCAAACTTCAAAGGATCTGTGAAGGATTCTTGCTCAGCTCTTGCCTTTCTGAATTGGCCTATGCTTTGGGAGCAATTAAAATTAAATAGCCTCTGAGCAGCTAAAAGGGAAAAGCTCAAGTTCTGAGTAGGAACATACTCTATCTCAGTAGTGGTGATGGAGAAGTCTTAAGCAAGAGCGAAATAACATCACAAAGGAACAACACGACATTTTGTATTCAGAATGTGTATTTTCCAGACAACATTAATTAATCCTTTCTGCATGGTAAGCTGTTGCTATATTTATCAACTTCAATGGATAGCACTGTAATGAAATCCCCTAGAAGCCTAGACATATTCATAAAATTGTAAAAAACATCCAAAAATCACAATAAATTCTCACTCTTCTGAGATTAAACATCTACATAAGCATGAATAGGTTAACATAAACAAATCGCCATTTATTTTAGAGGTTTTTAGGGGGGTGTCATTTTACTTATATGAAAGCAGAGAGAGAGAGAACAGACAATGGGCATGCCAGGGCCACCAGCCACTGTAATCAAACTTGAGACACAAGTTCCACCAGGTGCACCTGGTTTACATGGTACTGGGGAACAGAACCATAGAACTGGGGTCCTTAGGCTTCTCAGGTAAGTGCCATAACTGCTAAGCCATCTGTCCAGCACAGCTCACTTATAACAAAATATTTCATTTATTTATTTGCACGGAGAAAAAGAGAGATAATGGGCTCACCAGGGCTTTTAGCCTCTGCAAATGAACTCCAGATGTATATACCACCTTGTGCATTTGGCTATACATGTGTACTGGGGAATCAAACTTGGGTCCTTAGGCTTTCCTGGGAAGTACCTTAACTGCTGGGAAATCTCTTTTAGCCCAGGTCTTTTTTTATACTAAAGATTCTCTATCACTCACAAGTGCTTTCAGGCTGGCTTTGATTCCCTGATTAAAGCAGTGGTTCCCATCTGAGATGCCTACAGAATCCCTAGGCACAGACAATCCTGGATCACTTGGGCAAAGGCTGCAAACAAGGGCAGGCTGAGTCATTTAAGGAAAGCAAAGGACTAAACACAGCAGGACACCTCACCAGGTGTCAGGTTGGGCATGATGAACAGGTCAGCAGCTAGGCACGAGGACACGAATTTGGTGAAAGTTGAGTTTGTCTTTGGGAATGAGTAGAGATGATTAAGGCAATTACCTAGGGAGGTCAATGGCTACCCATTATCCCACCCTACCTTAGGAGGTCTAGGGGCTTTGTGTCTGTGACTTAATTTTGCTCTGAGCCCAAGTAAGGGGAACAGAGCCCATGAGTCACAGTGTTTCTACTGCAGCCTTCAGGGCCAGGGCCTGCCATTGGTAGGGCAGGCACTGAATTTGACATAGATACAGAAAATCATCTGTTCCTACAGCATCTTAAATTCTCCAACCTCAGTTTTATTTGGCTTAAGCTGAAGTAGAAAGAAAAGACCATCTAAATTTAGAATAAATGGCACACTTTGAGAATCCAGCCATACAATTCCATGTTTATGTCTTGTGTTTGTGCATACACACATAGAGCTCATACCTTGAGTAAGCCATTGCAGTAACTATACACTAAATCTGAACACCCACTTACGGATGCTCAACTTTCAACAGACAATAAGAGATACTGTCTATATTTTAAGATTATTTAAAACCTCCTATGGGAAATTTGCTATATCGACTCATTCTAAACTATTGCAACCTGAGCCTTTTCTAATACTGAACCAGTCAAGGATGGATAGCTTATCAACCTGGTATTATTCTAGGCTTGTGCTACACACAAACCCTTTTCCTAGCTCTGGACTTAGCAACCAGGGACCCTCACCTGCATTGAGGTGCATGCACATCCTCTTTTGAACAGTACAGTATCTTGCTCTTCCCAGCAACCCATTCAATACTACCCTTTTGTGGTTATTTTCTAATTGCATCTGGCCTGGAACATATCCAGAAACTCGATACAGGGCCCTGGTCAGGAAGTCCTAGGTAGTCTAAAGGAGGCTGGTGCTGTCTTGCAGTGCATGCAACTTATTCTTTTGCATCACTTTCCAGAAAAAAACGTCTTTTTTTTTTTTTTACTATGTGCACATCTTCAATTTTTTGAGAAGTCAAGAATCTGCAAACACAGACAAGATTATGGACAACAAAACTGATCAAACACTTTGAAAAACACAATTTGGGGCTGAGAGATGGTTCAGTGGTTAAGGCACTGATGGCATGAGTTCATTTCCCCAGTACCAATGTAAAACCAGATGCACAATGTAGTTCATGTGTCTGGATTTTATTTGCCATGGCAGGAGGCCATGGCATGACCATTCTCCCTCTCCCCCACCCCACACACTTACTCTCTCTCATCTCTCTGCTTGCAAATAAATTAAAAAAATATATTTAGAAAACAATTATAATCAGAAATCAAATATAGAATCTACATGGTTCTAACACTCTGGGTATGTAGCAAAGTAAGTGATCATTAGTACCATGTCAAGGTTCCAAGAGTGTTGTAGCACTCTGAGAAATTAATGTACAAAATTGATGTACAAAATGAAAAAGCAGAGTCAGTTGGGAGGGACTGGGATAGGTGTTGTGTCCTGAGACCCAGAAGGCACTGTTTTTCCAGGAAGCAAACAAAAATACTGAAACCTTCTCAGAACTTTTACATGCCAGTGCTGTGCAAGTAAGGAATCCTCAACAGTGGGGTAATTAGATTTTTCCTTAAGAGGCTACAGGTTTCTTATATTCCTGACAATTTTTTTTTTTTTTTTTGCTTGGAAGTAGGCTCTCTCTTTAGCCTAGGCTAACCTGGAATTCCCTATGTAGGTTCAGGCTAGGCTGGAATTTGTATTAATCAATAAATATGTATTTATTTTACCTACTGCTTATTTAATATATATAAAATAAAAAGAATGAAGTGAGATAATATATCGCTCTGTATATATTCATCCATACAGAGCAAAGGTAGAGAAAGTAGGAAGAAAGGGAGGGAGGGAGGGTAAAAGGGAAGGATGGAGGAAATAACCAGGAAAGATAATCCCTACATCTAATAGTTCATATAAAATGGAAAGAATAACATTCATGGAGGTGAGAGGCTCAAACTATTATTGGGGAAGTAACAGAAATTTAAAACAACAATGTCCATGACATATTTTTAACAACATTGAGAATCATAGATGTATGTGGCTATAAAACATTTTAGTTTGAATGCCACTCTCAGAATTAAGGATTCAACTATTGTTATGTATAGTTTTATGTTCTTATTCTGTTTGTTTTCTTTTAGAGACAGAGTCTCATGTAGATCACGTAGCCTGAAATGAAGGTCATGTTGGCCTTGAAGGCCTGGTGCTTGTGCCTCTACCTTCAAAGAGCTGGAGTTACAGGCACATGTTAACTTGATTTCTATTTTTTTTTTTTTGTTATTATCATTTCTATTTTGTTTTGTTATTATCATTATTATGGAATTTACCTTATTTAAAATTGTCTCTATGTCTCCCTGTTTCCTTATTTCTCTGGTAAAGAAAATGTTCATTAGCAGACCTGAAATTAAATAGTAGAAATTCGAGGTAGGGTCTTGCTCTAGACCAGGCTGGCCTGGAATTCATTATGTAGTCTGAGGCTCACCTTGTACTCACAGTGATCTGCTTACCTTTGCCACCTGTGTGCTGGGATTAAAGTTGTGTACCACCACTTCCGGCTGCTTCAGTGAAAATTTAATCAGGGGAAATAGTTGTAATTTAGGATTTTCTATAGGAGTTTACAAAGCAGTTTAACACATATGTTAATATTCTCTACTGTCATTCCTTTTAGGGATCTTCAATATATAAATGGAGAGAGAAAGAGAGAGAGAGAGGAGAAACAGATTGTTCTGAACATGGTGGTGTATGCCTTTAATTCCAGCACTCAGGTGGCTGAAGTAATAGGATTGCTGTGAGTTTGAGGCCATCTTGAGACTACATAGTTAATTTCAGGTCAACCTGGGCTAGAGTGAAACCCTATGTTGAAAAACAGACAAAAATAAAGAAGAAAGAAAGAAAAAAAGAAAGAAAGGAAAAAGGAAGGAAAAAAGAAAAGCTGATTCTGTATTTATGAATGTTGCTATCCCTAATTCTGGGGAACAACAATAGACCCATGGAGAAGTATGTTCTCTAGATGAATCTTAAAGTTTCTATATGCCTATGGAATTAATGTTATACCATATATATATCTCACATATGCTGTCTCTCTGAATGACCTAATCTGCAAGGCATTTGTAGTGGTTTCTCAAAGCCACACTTCAACCCAATCACATCACTATATCTAATTTCCAGTGCCATTATTGAGTACATTATGAAAGACCCATCATTTCTTACCTCACAAAGAATTGTTCATTAGAAACCTTCTGTCCATCAGAAAATCTTTTGTGTACTATTCATTATTGGTTTTGGAACTAGCTCAGAGCTGGAGGACTAGAGTTCAGATTCTCAGCATTCATGGAAAGGGTAGTTGTGGTCACACAAATCTCTAATCCCAGGACTCCCAAGCACAACCAACTGATGAGATGAGAGGCAGAGACAGGAGAATAGAAACTTCTCAGGGAGCTGGCCTGGTGAATACAGTAAGTAGCACATTACAAAAACTTTGTCAGAAACAACGTGGAAGGTGATGCCCAACGTGTGAAGCCAGCCTATGATCTCTACTCGTACATATAACCATGTATATACATACATGAAAATGCACATACACACAGAGAGGGGGGATTTAAAAAGACCTATTATATTTCAAATCTGTCTAAATTTTCCTCCAAATCATCATTTACTTTATTTTTTTCAAAAGTTTTAGAAACAGTTTTGCAAACTTTTATTCACAAGTAGATTCTGTGTCCCTGCTCCCACTTCATCCAGGATGATGAATAGTTTTCTTCTCATATTCCTTTTTTAAAACCCTTGAACTGCTGATTTGCTTTATGCCAAACATTACCACAATGCACTAAAGTACCCCATGTTATTTCCCCATTTATCTGTGAGTCAGTAGCTCAATGTGAGGTTTCCTGGAAGGGTCTGTACTGGCCATTCATAGGGTTAATTCTCCAGCTATAATGGAGCTGGCTGGCTTAAGATGGCCTCATTCCCTTGTCTAGTAATTGACTCTGACTGCTGCCTGGACTTCTGTGCCCTGTAGCCAATTACCTCCCAATTAGATAGATACGTTTCTACATGACAACCTTAGGGCAGCAGGAGAGTGAGAGCAAAAGCTTCAAGGCTTCTTGACTTCTGGACTTGGTAGTCACATTAAATCACCTCTGTCACATAATGCTGATTAGAGAAAGTTACATTGCCACTCAGATCCAAAGTAAAAATAAATGTCACTGGAATGTGAGGTATGTCAAATGATTCCACACATATTCATATAAATAGGCATGGGATTTTTTCCTAGCAATCAGTGCAATAATTTCCCCAAAGATAAAGAGAAATAGTATTAAAGATTCTTCACATTTTGACCTTCCTCTCTTGTCTCATTTCATAATCATAACATGGAGTCCACTAATTTTCTCCTAAGCAAGAATAATTGATACGCTAACCAAAGCAGACTAACTTTGAGTTTCAACTCAAGAACTTAAATTTTAGATTTTTCCCCTGTAACATCTATTCTTTCACAAAGTTAACTAGTTTGAATTTTACAGGGGTCTTGTGAACTCCGCCTTACATAACTCAATAGGTATGTACTATTTATAAACAGCAATGTTAGACAGTGTTCATTTTGGCACACTCCATCACACTCTAAAAATAACAATCACTTTACTGATAAAACATTCAGCCAGAGGACCTTCCAACAAATATTAGGCTGAGTGATTTTTCATAGTTAATCTCAATAGCATTTTATACATTGAATTAGAATTTGTTTACATACTTATCTATCTTACTACAGTTTATAAATTCTCCAAGAAAGACATTCTTTCTTTCTGATCATTCAAACCACAGGACATAGCATAACACACACACACACACACACACACACACACACAAACAAACAAAACATAAAATAAGTTTAATTAATATTTTTGAAATGGGAAAGGATCAACTAGGAAAATCAATGTTTAATCTGTGGCCATTGCAGCTAATGGATTTGTTGATTCACATCCACAGTGATGTGATGTATGTTGGCAAGCCACTGCCCTGTGCTAGGTACACCTATGTAATCCAGTACTTAGAAACTGAAGCAGGGATTTCCAAAACTTCTAAGTTATACTGGGCTATTTAATGAGTTCCAGGAGAGGCTCAGCTACAGAATGAGACCCTGTCTCAACTGATGACCCTCAATCAACTGTTGGTAGTCTATTATGTTTACACATAACTCTAATACACTCAAATTTGATGGTGCTCTGCAAATCAATCTGTTGAAGACGTGTTCAGCAAATTATTTAATTATTTATTTCAACAACTAATGTACTAGCTTAATTTCTACTTTCTGGCTGCACCTCTTGTCACTGCAGACCAGATACAACTGCAATTTTGTAAATCTGACTTTACGTGAATTGCAGGGATCAAACCCAGTCTTGAAAGCTTTGCAAGAAAGCACTTTCAACCTCTGAGCCATCCCCCCAACGCTTATACAAGGAAACTTAATATAGCTATAAAATCAGGTTTGTGCTGTTTCATGTTACAAAATCTTTTCTTTCCAAGAGAATCAGTATATTTAAGATATAGAGAAAGTAGGCTGGAGAGATGGCTCAGCAATTAAGATGCTCGCCTACAAAGAGAAATGAGTTTGTTTTCAGATGCTGGAGGTCTTGGCATGCCCATTATTTTTCTCTCTATGTGTCTTTCTTCTCTCTCTCTCTGCTTGCACACAAATGAATAAAATAATCTAAAACATATATATATATATATATATATATATATATATATATATATATATGGTTGGAGGAATGGCTTAGTGGTTAAGGCATTTGCCTACAAAGACAAAGGACCCAGGTTCTATTCCCTAGCACCCGCATTAGCGAGATGCACAAGGGGGCGCATGAGTCTGGAATTCATTTGCAGTGTCTGGAGGCCCTGGCGCACCCATTCTCTCTCTCTCTCCCTCTTTCTCTGTCAAATAAATAAATAAATTTTAAAAAAGATATATACACACACACATGCGCACACACACACACACACACACGCCCGCATATATGTGTATGTGTATATATATATATATATATATATATATATATATATATATGGAGAGAAAAATAGAATTAGTACATTTGAAACACACATGAATATCCATTTACTTTTTCAAATTTTCTGTTGAAATCTTTCATAATTATAGATAATAATTCCCTCCTACCACTTCTATTTTCCCCTGCCAAATGCCCCTCTCCACTGAATCACTTCTTCCTTTCAATTGTTCTTTCTTCTGTTTTGATTTCATAATTTTTTCCTTCCTGTTATGCAGATTTATGTAGCCAGTGTCTGCTACTGAGAGTCATGAATATTGAGGCCAGACATACTTTGTGTCTGGGGGACAGCGATGTAAGCAGTCTTCCAATTCATTTTACTCTGACATTTTTTCTACCATCTCTTTCACAATGGTCCCTGAGTTTGGAGGTGTGATAGAGATGTCTCACTCAGTACTGAACACAACACTGTCACTTCTTCTCAGCACCATGGTGAGTTTTGAGTCACTCCATTTGGTCACCATAATCTGCAAAGAGAAGCTACTCTAACCTAAATGAGAGGGACATTAATTTGTGGACATCAACCTAAGTGTTTAGTGGGACCAGTTTTATTACACTATGAGTCTGGTATGCTCTAACAAATGCAACACAAATCTTTCTGAAATGTTAGAATTTTCCAAATTCCCTCCATCTCACTCTTATTTTTTTCCCCCTTCCAATTATGGTCCCCAGCAGGCACCTTTCACTGACTTGCCTACAGTTCACATGCTCTTTTCTGCCTGTGACAAATTTAGCACAGAGATGGCACTTGAGAGATGATGCTAGATATCCTCATGTGTTGGTTTGGCCTGAATCTTACTTTCTTTCTGTTTATTAAGCTCTTATTTTGCCTTGAATTTATCTATGTTTTAGTTTGATGTTTCTAAATCTTCTCATGCTCCTTCTGGGTGCCTTAGGCATAAGTGAGTGGAGTTTCACCTGGTGGATTTGCACATCTTTGTTCTCTGCTCAGGTACTAGATGGAAAGAATGAAGAAATCTATTATCTTTATTATATAACTGGTTTCCATGCTTGTTAAAATCTGAAATCTTGTATCTTTCTCCAATGATTCTAAATGTGGTCCTCCTCAGTAAGTGATTCAGGAAAAGAGGACTAAAATTAAGGAGAAGAGAAAAATATAAACTTAATATATAAAAGAGGATTAGTAAGAAAGGAGTGGATTAGACCATAGTGACAATTAAGCTGTCCATAACCTTAGTTAAGAAGGATTATAAGTGATCAGTGAAAAGACTTCTTTCATATAAATTTATTAGGCATAACTTTTAGAGGTGATGCTTTGTATTTGCATAGATAATAAGTAATTTAACTTCATATAAATATATACAGATTTCAAATTTCTTAACAATGAGAAGGGTAGAATAATTTGAACATACTTTTGATATTCTAAAATCAATATTTTACTCTTATAAATGTTCTTGGATGCACTCTGTGCTTGATAGACTTATGTAGTGTCAAAGTCAAACAAAGATCCACTCAAAATTTAATTTAGAAGCTAATTTAATAACTCAGCATGTCACCCATCGTTGTACAGTTTCTCATCATTATCAGAGCCCCACAGGATACTTTATAATCAGGTAAACAAAACTTAGGAATTATTTAAAACATCTATGAAGACTAAAGGAATCTTTCATCTCTACATTATTCTATGTTTGGTTTGGTGATTATTAAACTGTGTTATTTTCTGTTTTGTTAATAAAGGCAGATTACAACTAATAAGATTAGCCCTTACAGTACTTTTACTCACAAGTGAAGTCTTTTCTTTTTATCTTTTATTACAAATTTGTCCATCATAGCCTTAGTTAAATTTAATTGATATATTCATGTTTAATTAATTTTTCTCACAACCCTATGTATTTGATAAAGTTATCCATCTGACTGCATATTTGTTTGAATTGATTTTATTTTATTATGTTCAACATCATGTTATATCTTTTCCAAATCTGGTTTATGTAAAGTCTATTTAATATTTTACATTTATTTTTATTGTATATGATTCATATCTAGATCTTGTTTCTTAGGATATGCACAAGGTGTTCAATAACTATATGTGATATTGAAGGAAAAAAGACAACTGTGGATTTCTTGGATCATAAGTGAATTTAGCACAAAGATAAAGTGGGGATATCATTTCCATCAGATTGGACCGATTTAGCTGGATTATAGTTTGTGTTTCGGTAAGACTGCCTCTACTTCTGCTAATGCCTATTAGTAAAACTGACTTTGTCTCTCCTTTTTGAAGATGCTTAACTCCATTTTTTGTCTCCTTAGTATGATGGAATTTCTGGAAATTGCTCTGTGTTTAAAAGACTTTCCTCTTGTATTCTCTACTCTTTGTCAGAACAGTTTCTGAAATCTTTAGCACCAGACATTGAGGGGTCTCTCTCTTAAACATGAGGGCACGATGTTCTCTAGGGTTCACTAGGAAGCTATCACAGTTCTCAGTTCTTGTAAGTGGATGAAAATTACACTCTGCTGCTTACTTTGTCACATTGTCCTTGAAGCTGAGGAAAGAAAGATGTAAAAACAATGTTCCGGTATGTGAGAAAAATTTAAGGGTATGGAACTATTTTGGAGTCATATGCTACCTCTTGTTTGGTATACATGTGCATATGAGACAGAGAGAGAAAAAGGGAGAGAATGTATGTGTGTTTGTGTGTGATATGTATGATATGTGCACATGAAATGTTATGTGTGTTAGTGCAGGTATGAACATGACATGGTGTGTGGGCAGAGGGCAGAGGACCACTCTGAGTGTTAATACTCACCATCCTCCTCCTTTGAGGCAGGATCTCTTGTGGTTACTCATTATTATTTTATTTGCTAGGTGAGGTGGCCTGAAACCTTCCAGGAAATTCTGTTGTCTCTGCCTCCCTTCTTGGTGTAGGAACACTGGGATTACATAGCCTTACCATAGGTTTTTATTATTATTATTTTATTTTTTTATAGGACCTTGGTGATTTGAACATAGCGCTCACCTTTACAAAGTGTACATTTTGACTATTGAGCCATCTGCTCAGCCTGAATACTACTTTCTAATGTGTCCATAAAGAAAAGATTCTCCCTTCTGGTCTGCTGCCTCTTTTCAGCCCTTGAAATAATTTCTTCAGAAATAGGGGTAAAGATGAACCTTCTAAATAAAAAACCTAAGACGAATCTGCATACCCCATTCCCCATTGGTGCAAAAAATGTGGGAAATTATAAACACACACACACACATACACACACACACTCACACACACACAAACAACTTCCATGCTAATTCTCACACCAAATAATGGCTAAACTCAATGTTGTAATGTGGAAAATATCCAAAGTATAATCTAATACAATTGAAGAAATGGTCTCTACATTTCACATTAATTTTTAATTCTGAACCAAAAATGTTGCAATAAATATAGCCTTATAACTTTTAAGTCTTCCGTGCATTCTGATTTACGATGGGAAAATAGGGTTGTTGATGGTATATGAACCGCATCGACCTTGATGACTGGTGAACCACCATGAGTTGAGATTCCTTGAATTGGTGTCAGCTCAGAGCCGCTAAACCTGTCTCTATATTTGAATGTTAATAGAATCATGAGTTGGTTCAGATCAGTTAACTAAGGACATGGTGATGAGTTCAATCTCCTATAATTGTATTTCATTGTAAACCATCACACTTAGCCAACTGGAGTAATGCATGCTGCCCTCTTGGTCTTGAGAAAGCAAAATGTGGAGAGGGTTACATAGCAACTGCATCAAACAGATGCTCCAGAGAAAGAAATGTGGTAAGATACATTGTCAGACAGTGGCACATTGATATCATCTTAAATAAATGACTCACATGATCATGGGGATAGGGATATAAGAAAGATGGGATATAGGACTACATAAGATCTCCTTACTGTTAAGATCCAAAAGGCATCAAAGGATCAGACATACTTTTAAAAAGCTTTTATTTTTATTTATTTATTAGAGATAGAGAGAGGGAGAGAGAGAGGGGGAGAGTGGAAATGGGCACATCAGGGCCTCTAGCCACTGCAAACCAACTCCAGACGCACGTGCCACCATGTGCATCTGGCTTATGTGGGACCTGTAGAATCGACCTGGGTCCTTAGGGTTCACAGCATGCACCCTAACTTTTAAGCCATCTTTTCAGCCCCAGAAATACTTTTTAAGAGAAGTCATGGGTTAGTTTTGTTTGTTTTTGTTTATTTTTATTCAAACCTTCACCTGAATGGATAAGACCCATATTACTTATAAAGCAACCAGCCATACTCCAAGTCCTCTGATTTATGAGTTTACTCCATTCAAAAGGCTTTTAAGAAATGTGTACAGTGATTTGTTTTGTATGTCTCTGTCCAGGACAAACAATTAACCATTATATATAAGAAATGTGCTTAGAGTCTATGAGCTGAGGGTCTAGGTCACAACTCAAAAGCATTTCAGTGGTCATGTGAACCTTTGAATTCCTCAAGCTTAAGCAAGATCATTGCTCTCTCCAGTACTTTGAGTGAATTTTTGTGAGAACCTGATCCATGGCTCTAGATAAGCTGCCATCAGACCCTTCACTAAACTGCATCTTAAGAAAGACATGCTACTTTAAGCATTTAGTTTTTATCATTTTTACACAGTACAGAAGAAAATAGCATAGCAGTTAATTTAAGTTCCTATAATGAGGACCTTCAGTAGAGTAGAATGGCTTTTTGAAGTAAAACATGGCTCTAAACTAGATGAAGTGGATGATCTTATCCGCATCTTTTAAAGTGTAACCCTCCCCCTTTTCCATTTATCTTTCTCTTTCCCTTTCAAGTCACGAATGGACTCTATTCTAATGTCAATTTCCACGAGGCTAACATTTTTTTAGAGACCACATATATATAATGGCAAAAGGCATTTTTGTTTTTGTTACAGTCTTACTCCGCTTTCCATAATGTGCCCAGGTTCATCTATGTTGTGTATATGACATGATTTGCTTCTTTTTATGTATGTGCTGGTATTTCACTGTGTAAATCTTCTAGTCAATTAATCTGTTGTTGGATATTCAAGTTATTATACAACTTAGGATAATTCTACATGAAACAGAAAAGTTCAAATATTTCTTTATGTGTGGTTAGCACAAAGTTAGCATTTAATAATATGACCAAATAAGTCCTATTTCAGGATTTTCTGTACATGGTTATTTGGCCAATTTGAACAACATTTGAATGTCATGACTGAGCAAGTAGTACTATCACAGAGTAGAGAACTAGAATTCTAAATACTGTGCAATGAGGAGCAATTTTCTACCAAAAAAAAAAATCCCTCTACTCCAATGTCAACATGCCATAATTGGGAGAATTCTGTAAATAAATATAGTGTGAAATCATTTCACTTCTTACAAAAAATACACAGAGCGGGGCAGCCCATTAATTAGATGGTAATTAAGACTTCTTGATTCATCAAGAATTCTCCATGGAGCCAGGTGTGGTGGCACATGCCTTTCATCCCAGTACTCTGGAGGTTGGGCTAGGAGGATTACTATGATATCAAGGCCAGTCTGAGATTACATGGTGAATTCTGCCATGGCTAGAGGAATACCATAATTCGAAAAAGCAAAAACAAAAAAAAATTAAAATTTATATTAACAAGGCTAGATTTACTCAAATCGCTGGATTTGTTGTGCTGTATATATGACATTTTAAAAAGAAAAGTAAAATATACCAGGATGAAAATGTAGTGGGATGGAGAATGCACTGGCAAATCTTCTAATTTCAGAATGACAAAACAGATATGATTGCTTGATGAGAGATTAATTAAAAATGATTTGGGTTGAAATAAGATAATTTATTGATATGAATATGGTAATAGAATAATTTGATATTCACAGTAATAATTTGAGTGCTGTGGCTTTTATGCTGAAAGTTTCCCATTAAAATGTGAATCTAAAAATTGAAATGACTTATCATGACTACATGCACATGGAAGCTTTGCTAAGAGGTCTTTTCAGGGATTCCAAATAAAATTAGACTCAGCAGGATCAAAGCTAGAGATTTGATTAGAAATATAAATAGGCCAAACCAAATTTTTTGATTTCAAATAGTTTAATACCATTACATATCCATGAAATGTAGTTATAGTCATGGAGCATAAAAGAAATTCCAAAATTAGTATTTTTGAGACGTTCAAGTAAAGGTTTCAATAATGGGAAAACAGGTATTTTATTCTCTGAAGGAAAAGAATTAGCTTGATATATATATTTTTTTAATTTTTTTATTATTTTATTTATTTTTGGAGAGAGACAGAGAGAGAGAGACAGACAGACAGAGAGGGAGAGGGAGACAGATAGAGATGGGCGTGCCAGCATTCTCTCAGTTGCTATGAATGAAATCCAGATGTGTGCGCCCCCTTGTGGGCAAGTGTGGCATTATGCCCTCATTTCACTGCATCTGGCTAAACGTGGGACCTGGAGATTGGAACCGGCGTTCTTAGGCTTAGCAGGCAGGCATCTTAACCGCTAAGCCATCTCTCCAGCCCTAGCTTGATATTTAATAGTTTATTTAATATATATGCTGATGCAATGTCAATATGAAGATGTGCTTTTGTTTGAGCCAGACAGTTCTTGGAACACTTGTATGACCAAAAAATCCTTCAAACAAATAATGATGAGCATGCTCATTTTGCATGAAGATGGCATAAACCATCTATAGCCTTATTTTATTTGTTTGGCATATCAAGAGAAATTTTAAAAAAATATTTCTTTATTCATATTTTAAATACATCCACTATAAGCTTAGCAGTGTGTGTGTGTGTGTGTGTGTGTGTGTGTGTGTGTGTTTCCTTTGTTTTGCATAGGTCAAGCCTTACAGCCGACTGCCTTTATGTTCATTTATTGTATGTTTTGCCTTGGTAGACATAGATGTCATGTCTGGCATTAATAATAATGTTCCTAGAAACTATGTTTTAAACTGTTATACAGGGCTGGAGAGATGGCTTAGCAGTTAAGGTGCCTGCCTCCTAAGCCTAAGAATGCTGATTCCAATCTCCAGGTCCCATGTTTAGCCAGATGCTGTGACGCAAGGGCGTAATGCCGCACTTGACCACAAGAGGGTCGGACGCTTCTAGATTTCGTTCGCAGCAGCTGAGAGACTGCCGGCGCGCCCATCTATGTCTTCCTCTCCCTCTCTCTCTATCTCTCTCTGTGTCTCTCTCCAAAAAATAAAAAATAAAAAATAAACTGTAATACATATTACAAGATTTTTTTAATTTAAACTGCTCATTATGTTTCTAATTTTAAGAAATATGAATACAGTAATTCTCACATTTTAATGTTGCTCATCAGATTGCTAATGTTAGACTCTCTCATTGATTATTTTAACCATAACATATCTACATGAATCTGAGAAGTAAAATCAAAATCAAAAGTTAATACTGCTATAGGAACTTGTGAAAGATTAAATGGTGATTACTTCATGAAATAATAAAATATTCCACAAATAGAAACAGGAGAAAATGTGTTGTATTTGACACCATGCCTTTTACTCTAGACATGTCAATGCATACAAACATATTTAAAATGGGACTGGAGAGATGACTTAGTGGTTTAGGCGCCTGCCTGCTAAGCCTAAGAACGCAGGTTCCAATCTCCAGGTCCCACGTTTAGCCAGATGTAAAGTGATGCAAGGGTGCAATGCCGCACTTGCCCACAAGGGGGTACATGCATCTGGTGTTTGTTCATATCAGCTGAGAAGCTGCTGGCGTGCCCATTCTCTGTCTCTCTTTGTCTCTCTCTCTCTCTCTCTCCAAAAACAAAAACAAAAAAATTAAAATGTATGTCAGAAAAAAATGCTTGACAGAAAGACTAAATTAGATTTATAATTTTCATAAATTGCCTAAAATGTGTAAAATAAATGAGAAAAGAGAGAGAAAACATAACATCACTTTCACTTGCCTAGTGTGGGAAAAGCAGTTAGTTATAGTGTAACTTGAAGAATGTTATGACATTCTCTCCAGATTTTGGAAAACCACTGATACTCCTAATACATTCAATAGCAAAAGAAAACAGTCATATGGAGATTATAACTGAAGAAAGAGAGAGAATGACTTACTACAATGACATGACAACTTCAAGGTACTTTGTGACTCACAGGAGCCCACCAGGAAGAGCAGAGATTAATGTGTCAAAGAAACTAATCTATCAGAGGAGAAATGGCAAACAGAATTGAACCATCAGTGTTAGGATGCCAGTTTTCATCACCAGCCAGGAGTAATAAAACGTATCAGCCTCACAAGTATTCTGCCATTGGTCGACCTGCACCATTGATACCCGATCACACTGGACATTTCATTTTGCATGTTTTCCCTTCCACTAGCATTATGATACAGATTTAGCAGAAAAGGACTTGACTGATAATTTCCTTGTAGTATAACATTTAATGATTGCACAAGTTAAGCATAGTTTATTTTCTGTGTTTCTTTCTTCTTTTTTTTTTTTTTTTTTTTTTTTTCTTTTTCTTTTTTTTTTTTTTTTTTTTTTTTTTTTTTTTTTTTTTGGTTTTGTGAGGTAGGGTTTCACTCTGGTCAGGCTGACCTGGAATTCACTCTGTAGTCTCAAGGTGGCCTCAAACTCAAGGTGATCCTTCTACCTCTGCCTCCCAAGTGCTGGGATTAAAGGTGTGCGCCACCACGCCCAGCTTCTATATTTCTTATTCATGCTCAAAGTCTATATGAATCAGGCAAGTCAGGAAATAGCTTGGCAACTTGGGCATAATTTGGGTGATGCAGTAAACACACCTCTTTCCTAACAATGTACCTAGCAAGTTATTCACAACCTGAGATCCCCATCTGCACTAACTGCACATGTACCTACTATAAACAATGGAAATAAGTTATTCCCTTTGGATGCCTTGTAGTAATGTCCTTTGCCTATTCAAACTCGTTCCAAGATATATCCATAATGGATCATATATAGTAAGGAAAACTGTTTCCACTTTATGAACTTTCAAGAAAAATTCCCTACTTACCTTTGTGTGACTATGTATAGAGCATATGTATGCTTGAAATCAGATGCATCATGGGAAGGGGTATGCACAGTAGAGAAAAAGTTATATAACCAAGACTTCCAATCAAAAAAGAGAGCCATCCAACTATTCCTCCTAGAAACCAACATCTCCTTTTTCTAGGCTTCATAAATAAGTGTCACAAACAATAACTTGGTCGCTTCAGTACAATTGTCTCACACAAGTGGTCCGCCACCTCTCTGACCAGTGTGTCCAAACCTTGTATGTATTTTTTGCTTTCTCCTATAATAAAATGTCTTGCTGCTTTGTGATTTGTGTGTGTGTCTTTTTTCAGTTCTTTCCATGAGACACAAAGAACCAGGAAATATCCAGACAGACATTTTGGTGCCTTAAAACTATGGGGAAGAAACTATTAATATAACATTATTTAAACCCTAAAAATAGCTAGACTTCATGGTTGCCTACACAAGGGAGAATTTTGGTCTAAAGGCTAGACTATGAATGAGGAAGAAGGGGTGGTTTGAAAGGTCACAGTGGAAAAGAATGTCTCTATAAGTTGAAAAATTGAAGGCGTAGCTGATCCATGTAAGTCAGACATATGATCTGAAATCTACTTGAAGCAAGTTACAAGGACCTTTTTTTTTTTTTTTTTTTTTTTTTTTTTTTTTCTGTACATAAAATGAAGCTAAGAACGGGAGTTATAAAGGCAGATAATCTTCTTTTGAACTTTACTGGGATTTGGCCAATAAGGAGGAAGTTCAAGGAAGTTTCTAGCTATGAGACAAGATAAAGAGGAACTGTCCTTATTAAAGATGTCAGGGACTTTAAGCAATACTGTTTTGACCTTGAACTGAATCAGATATACTTTGGAAGAATTCCAAAGTGGAATGTTTGCTTTATCAGTGGCCAGTATGGCAGGAGAATAATGTTAATGTCACTTGGTATTGGAAACAAAGGAATTCTGTGAGTAAAATGTAAACCCATGATCAATATTTGCTGCTGAGTAAAGTTGAATAATGCAATGTAATTGTGCATTGTTCAATGTATTCTTTCACTCACAGTGTAACTGATGTTTATTTAATGTACATATGTACATGTGTATGTGTCTATGCATGTATGCATGTATACCAGAACCTATTGCCACTGCAAAACCAGACACTTGCACTTTTTTTTTTGTTTGTTTGTTTGTTTGTTTGTTTGTTTTAGTCTGTCTTACTTTATTGTCTTGGGAATTAAACCTAGGCTGATAGGCTTTGCAAACATGTGCCTTTGAGTGATGAATCATCTCCTCAGCTCCCTAGAACAATTTTACTGTCTGATAAAATTGCTCTGAAAGGAATACTGACAATGAAATATAGTGAATTATTTATAATAGTTTAATTGTTAGTCTTATTCCCATTTTACCATATGTACGATCATCTTTAGGTTTTGAGCATTTGACTCATGGACTTATGCATGAAATGAATTGCTTTACTCTAGACCACAGCCCTAGGTGACTCTTATTATTACAGGGGAAGACCTAAGGCACCTTTGAGATGGTAGTAAACTACTAACGCTTGAAGGACAGCAACCTAAGTTGAATATTCTTACATTCCAGGCACTGCATTATTTGTTTTCTGAATTATCATATTTAACCATAACTGTATGACATTTTTAAAATTTTTTACTTATTTATTTGCAAGCATAAAGGGAGATAGAAGAGAGGCAGACAGAGAGAGAATGAGCACACTGTGGCCTCTAGCCACTGCAAATGAACTCCAGATGCATGTGCCCCTTGTGTATCTGGCTTACAAGGGTCCTGGAGAATCGAACCAGAATCCTTTGGCTTCACACGCAAATGCCTTAACTGCTAAGCCATTTCTCCAGCTCTGTGTGACAATTTTTTATTTACCATATTGGAGAACAATGTCTTAAAGCAATGAGGAATTAGACTAAGTACATTTACTTAATAAATGTGGGATCAAAAATTATCTGGGCATGGTTGTGTGTGCCTTTAATCCCTGCACTCAGGAGGCAGAGGTAGGAGGATCGCCATGATTTCAAGACTACCCTGAGAATACATAGTGAATTCTAAGTTATCCTTTTCTAGAGTGAGACCCTACCTCAAGGAAAACAAACAAACAAACAAACAAAAAATGAGGCACATTTGAAAAAAAAACAACAAAACTTCGCTCTGATTTACAGTAACACTTAAGGTATGGATTCATGGGCCATTGTTCTTCGGAATGTGTCTCATCATCATACCTATTAGATTATACAATGGAGCTATTTTGTGACCAAAGAAACTCCTTGGTATGATATGGGTAAATATAGAAATTGCTTTATTAGGCCAGATAATTTTATGTTGTTGCAAGGAAGGTCCCAGGGAGTTGTGTTCATTGTTTTGTCTCCCTCTGCTTTCACAGTGTCTCACAATAACTGTCTTCTCCCTGTGGTAGGTAAAACTTTTGAATTTCTCTAGCTTTCTCACCCTAATAATCTGAATTGTGGTACTAACTCAAATACCGTTCTTGTAACTAGTGTTCATAAATGAAATATAATGCTATATTACTCATAGAGAGAAGATGAATGAAGGAGCAAACAGTGCGCTTGGATGGCTGCTGAAAAGGGGAAATGCTTATGCTGCTGGATTTTCATACATTGCTGAGGCAGAAATCGCACATGGTGATCAACTTAACTGGAATTTCATCCCCCCAGTGACCACTGAACAAATGAAGATGGATGTTGTACACATTGCAATAATTGGTATGATTTTTCCTCTGACATCACATGAGGGAGAGGTTAGGTCCCCAGGGCTTTGCGTCAGCCTAAGACACTCTGAGCCAGCAATCTTTGGTGTTAGAGAAGGACTGTGTGGCTTAAAACTTGCTCACGTTGAAAAATCCCTTTTATTGACCTTGTTCCTGGCAATTATTATGTCTTAAAAACTTCATATAATTTTAAGCTATAGCTTTCTTTTTTTTTAAAATATATATTTGAGACAGAGAGAAAGGGAAAGAGACACAGTAAACAGGCACAGCAAGGCCTCTAGCCATTGCAAACAAACTCAAAATGCATGTGCCACCTTGTACATCTGTTAAGTTCTAACTTTCTTGAAACAATGTCAAAGAATCTTTAATATATGAATGACTATTGTTTAAACACTCCAGCGAATTTAAATTTAAAGTAGCTGACATTTCCAACCTGATATTTTTTGCTTTCTTTCTATACACATAGCATTCTTTACTTTGTGTTTGCCACTAATTAGCCATGGCCTTTAATTAATCAATTTTGTCTTTAGGATGTTGATAAGCACATTAGAGTCCACTCGTCTACCCACTTCCTTGCTGAGTTGAAGTTTTGATTTTCACTTTATAAATTGCTGGATGTCTTTAAGATCTTGCAGACATTTCTTATATGACCTTTATCATGATTTATTAAAATGTTTGGAATTTGCTTGCTCACTGTTCTTCAAATTCAGTAAAACAGGGCTGGAGAGATGGCTTAGCGGTTAAGACGCCTGCCTCCTAAACCTAAGAACGCTGGTTCCAATCTCCAGCGGTTCCATCCAATCTCCAGGTCCCATGTTTAGCAAGATGCAGTGACACCAGGGCACAATGCCGCACTTGACCACAAGGGGGGGGCACATATCTTTTTCTAGAGTACCAATTGACCTCCAAAACAAGTCACTTCCGGCCCTGACAGAGAAGAAAAGCTGAATCTATGGATTGTTTTTACTTCCAGTGGTGCAATGCACCTTGCTTTAAAATGATAACATATTCTGTTTTGACTTTCCCAATTCATTCATATTTGAGTGAATTGAATAATATAATTTTAGAACACTCATTGTAAAATTCATTTTACATGCTATTTTCATTTCCTTTATATAAACATTTTTGTAGTTGTTTTCCAGTTGAGGTCCATAGTTGGTCATCTGGACGATAATGAATTTGCAAGTGTTCAGAGGACTAAATGGGTCTTCCCAGGAGGAATGGAGACACTTTAACACATTTGTGCTTAATTAGACTTCTAAGCAAACAGTGAAAGAAAAAAAAAAAAATAGTTTGAAACAGTAAGAGGTTACCTTAAGAAAACTATCAAAAGCAACTCAAGACAAATGGATCTCAAAGGATGAAAAAGTCAATATGTGTATTTTCATCATCATTGATCTGGGTTGTGGCTGCCAAGCCTACCTGCTAGAGAACTTGCCCATTAGCACTGGATTTTTGATTTACAGTAATGTAGTATAGTAAAGTAGGCAATATAGTATTGCTTTTTCCTATACTTTATATTTTTATTTATCTAATTAAGTCCAGTAGATAGATAGATTCCAATCATAAAGGAGAATTTTCACATTTTTAATTTGAAGTTACTGAAAACTAGTGATTCAGAGAATTTTGCTTTATAATATTGTTGAACTCTGAGAACAATGGAGCAGTATATGTCAATTTTTTCCATGTCTTTTAAGTAATAAATTTATTCCTTTCTTTCAGCAAACCCTAATAGGTAATTGTTAATATATTTATTTATTTATTTATTTATTTATTTATTTATTTATTTATTTATTTATTTATAAGAGAGCAAGAGGCAGAAAGAGAAAATGGGTGCACCTGGGGCTAAAGCCACTGCAAACAAATTCGAAATTCATGTACCACCTTGTGCATCTGGCTTTATGTGGTACTAGGGAACTGAACATGGATTATTTACCTTTGCAGGAAAGTACCTTAACTGCTAAGCAATTTCTCCTGCTATTATACTGAATATCGGATCATTTGTAACTTATAAGTTTTATTTACATATATATATATAAACTTAAAAGTTATTATAACTTACACATTATACATTTTCTCTCTCTCTGTCTCTAATAAATAAATAAAAATTAAAAAAATATTAGAAATGTGTTTTATGATGTTGTCATCTACAAAATTCATGTCTGAGACTTGTGCAATAAAATTATGAAAAAACTATATATTTAATATGTTGGAACGTTAATGGCTATTACTTACTGGATTGCACCCAAGAGCAGCTTAAATTACAAAAAAAAAAAAAAAAAAAACTTCCCCCTCTACTCTTTGTCTTTCTTAATTTATTTGTTTTTCCCTGACAACACTATATGTTAACTGGAAGCAGTCAGATGATTCAATGTTATAAGGTCCTTTAGCAAAAACATTCTTCCTAGTACAATCTATTGCTGTTGGGTGTGCTTCCTTTTGGCTAAGTTTTACAGAAAAGGTGCTATCTTGGAGTCTTCTCAATACTATGAAATTTGCTTTTTGCTAAAGAAGTTCAACATTTTCTATGTCCCTATCTCCAACAGCTAAAATAAATGTCATCTTGAATCTGATGGTTATGATGAGACCACAGGCCACCAACTGAAGTCAAAAGAAGTAAGGTAATTATTGGCATTCATTTAAAGGCCACCAAATAGATTTATTGTATTAGAATTTAATTTCTCCAGTGAGACAAGGGACTAGCAAATAGTTTGAGAGGAGGTAGTGTTATTTCTTTTGAGTTTTTATTAACCTATATTAATTATAAATGATAGATATATCATAATGACAAGGCAAATTTGTCAAATTTTAGAAAATTTATGAAACACAGAGTTACTGCTTATTAAGTGTTTCTTAGTTTCTTACAGTTGTATGGTCTTTTCTGTACACATAGATCATAACCTTTTACATGAGTGGTTACATAACAGGACTAAAATTGCATCAGAAATGTTTATATTGCCTTATATAAGTATGGTATTTAGTAAAACCATTTACAATAGCATTATTATTATTATTATTATTATTATTATTATTATTTTGCATTTCTGGGAGCAATATGAGAATGGCTTTCAAACATGGACTTGAGTAACCAGACTTCTTCTACTTTGTCCCAGGTCACACAAACAAACAAGAATAGAGAGGATAGAAGATAACATTACCTCTAGCCTGAACTAAAGAAATTTCCCAGTTTCCTGAAAGATTCTTTGTACCTGTTTCATCGAATGGTAGCTAGTGATAAAGACTGCACTTACGAAGAAATAAAAGAAAGAATAAGAGGAAAGAAACTGAGGAGGACAAAATTCAAGTCTATGGATATAATCCAGGACTTTTTTCAAGATTTAATTAATTTCTTTATTTGAGAGAGAGAGAGAGAAAGAGAGAGAGGGGTAAGGAGAGAACAGGCACCTCAGGGCCTCTTGCCAATGCAAATAAACTAACACACATGTGCCAGCTTGTATATCTAGTTTACATGGATACTGGGGAACTGAACCCAGGTCCTTAGGCTTCATAGACAAGCACCTTAACCAGTAAGCCATCTGTCTAGCCCTGGAACTTTTTTTTTTTTTTTTTTTTTTTTCTAGTGACCAAGAGACATTTACTAAAAGATGACTGCAAAACAAGTGACATATATAAGCAGAAACCAAAAGAAATGTCAGCCAGCTCTGACCATAGACATAAGAATGTAGGATGAATGACCAGAATTTTGCCCAGAAAAGAAGTAGCTAGCCTCTTCTAGAAAGGAATCACAAGGTGCATAAAAATGAAGAGCCACAGTAAACAGCTGAGTTTGCTTACGAAAAGCTGGGAATGTTATGGAAGTGTGTACTAAAATTAAGTGTCTCAGAAGGTGGGGAAATATCTCTCGTAGTTACTCCTTTTCCAACATCTATTCCATTGTATCTAGTGAACATTAACTATATTAAATGAGATAATAATTGAGTAATTTAATGATGAATATGATTTGATGGACTGGAGTTAGACTTTATGTGAAGCCAATATGTTCCTTAAGATGTTTATGAAGAAGAATGGCAAAACTTACTTTTTAAAAAACTTTTTAAATATTTTATATTTATTTATTTATTTAAGAGAGAAAGAGGTAGAGAGAGAGAGAGAGAGAGAAAGAGAGAAAAAGAAGAGAGAGAGAGAGAGAGAGAGAGAGAGAGAACATGGGAATGGGTATTCCATGCACATGAGCCACTATGTGCATCATGAGAACTGGGAAATCAAATCTAGGTTCTCAGGCTTCACAGGCTAGCACTTTAACTGCTAAGCCATCTCCTATCTCTCCAGAGCCACAAGACTGAATAAGACTGAATTTTTCTTTTTCTTCCTTATTTATTTACTTATTTATTTATTTATTTATTTATTTTGGTTTTTCAAGGTAGGGTGTTTTAAAACATAACTCTAAGATTAATTTTGTTGGAGATTTCAGAGACACCCTCCCTTGAATCCCAGCATGTGGGAGGCAGAGCTAGGAGGATCACCATGAGTTCGAGGCCACCCTGAGACTACACAGTGAATTCCTGGTCAGCTTGGCTAAAGAGAGACCCTATCTCAAAAAAGCAAAAATGATAATAATAATAACTTTTGCTTGAAGTATATTTTTCTTGAAGATTTCTGTTTGTTTTGTTATGCAGGGACCAGGATATCATGTAAACTGTTTCCTTCTCTGAAAACTGGTAAATGTCATCAACACTACTTAGCAGTATGTTTCCAGTATGTTATGGTGTCTAAGGGCATGAAATTTCCTGTTTCGAGTCATGTGCAATGATAACAGCTTATATTACAATGCCCTTGCCTACCTATTAGAATTGGTGGGATATTAAAACAGCAATTTTTTTATAGTAGAAATAGAAAAAGGAACTTCAATGAAGCTTCTAAACTACACTGATTCCCAGGACGTAACCAAGAAGTTTGAGAAAATATGGGATATTGATCTCTCTACATTGGAGTATATTTTATTAAGAATTGTTCACAAGGGAGGTATTGGGAATTCAAAATTTTCACATATGGAATTTATAGCCTGGGACATAGCTGTCTCATTCTAGTACATTATGCATATATTATATTAGAATTTAGGTTGCCCATTTGGCATACTAACCCAATCCTGACTCACAATCGTTTCAATAGCTAGGGAATGTCTTTTAGTTTAGTAGCTAAGGAAACTAGGGCAATATTGGAATTAACAGTAGGAGAATTTATAATGGCTTTTGTATGCAAATTATAAGATAATGTTTTTATGATTTAAAACACAAGTTGTTTTCAAGCAAGAAATCCTGTCTTATTGAAATAATTTAAAATATAATTCCTTCCTATTCCATCATTAGACAAAAAAAAAAAGTAATATAATTTATAATAATATGAATCCTATAAGCATGGTTTGTAGTTTATAGAAATTTTCTCCTACTATCTTCAATTGCAATCTATATGTTGATAGACTCTCTATTCATTTTTAGAGTGCATCAAATATTAACATAGGGACTAACAATTATGAGTGATTAAAGTTACAAACTCCAATATTTTATTTTTAAATTCAAGCCAAATTTTGTCTCTAAAAGAAGTGAAATATACATTTTTGTCTGCTGGCTCTGCCTTCGCCATCTCATCCATGCACATTTAAGTAATGTTCTCCCAGAGATATGATGTATATTTAGAGTGTGAAACCTTTGGCACCATTCATGGAACAGCAGCTGGAGTTCTGGAATGATGCATATCAGCAGCTGCTTTCAGGATTACTGAAGTCAGACTCCTTTTCCCAAATACTTCTGCTTTTCTTGGGTACTGTTGATGCTATGCTATATTATCTGCAATAGCTTCTGGATCTCTCCATAATACATTTATGGTGAGTCTTCGGATTAACCTCCTGGTTTGCATCTTCTCCATTCTCAGTGACACCTAGTGGTGCTTTCTGTATTTCCATTTGGTTTTCCAAGGAATGATACATATTTTGCTCATAAGAGTCTACAGTCCATTCCTCATTAATATCTATTTATTTCTCAATAAATTTTGTATGTCATCAATTTCTTATAAGAAGTGAAAAATATTTCTTCATGGAAACACAATGAAGGAAAGTCAATCAGGCTTCTACTGAAGCTGTATCATCCTTTAAGAAGTTATAAACTATAAGATCAGTAAGATATGAAAATAACAACATTTAAAAAGTGCTTTAGCCGGGCTTGGTGGTGCACACCTTTAATCCCAGCATGCAGGAGGCAGTGGTAGGAGGATCTCTGTGAGTTTGAGGCCACCCTGAGACTACATAGTGAATTCCAGGACAGTCAGCTAGAGTGAGAACCTATCTCAAAAAAAAAAAAAAAAAAAGTGCTTTAAATAAGATGTTCATCCTCTCCTATCTATCATCTATCATCTATCTATCTATCTATCTATCTATCTATCTATCTATCTATCTGATCTATCTATCATCTATCTTTCTATCTATCTATCATCTATCTATCTATGTATCTCTCCCACTCTTTCTTTCAAATGCATGCACACATTCAATCAAAACCTAGCAGCACAATAACCGCCCATGTTTGTATTGCAGCTGAATGTTATTGTATGGCTTTTCTTTTCTTAAATTTTATTGTATATATATTATAATAGGTTATATATTATTATCCCCTCACACCTGCTTATATATTCCTGGGACCCTCCTCATTTGGGATGGAATAATCACTGTGGGGTCATGAAGATTTACTCAGTCCCTATGGTTTATTGGGGCACTGTGCCTCAGGGTATTCCTACCCACTCTGCTGGCAGTCCGATTTAGTGTTATTTGTAGTCTCTGACTTTCTGCTTTCATAAGTTTTGATTATTCTGTCTGTTACCATCAATCTGGGGCTTGTTGTCAGTAAGAGCAGTATTCATGACTATATTTCATCATATATAAAAGAATCCAAGAAAATGGTAAGGACATACTCATAGAAATGACAGTGATCATGTCTTTGAAGAGATGCTATGTGAATTAAGTCTTAAGGATCATCTAAGCCTGAGATGGACAAATTGAATGAAAGGTGAAGCATTTTTTTATTCCTGAGTACAGTTATGGGTCCTGCTCAGTTAGAAATGATTTAATGAATAATAAAGTCTAAAAAATTAATAGTAAAACAATTCCAGTATCTGATAAATCTCTGATAGCCAGACATAATGCCTTAAATGCACAATAACATTTGCTGATTAAATGAATATTGCACTGCTAGCTTTTAGCTCTCTTCATGATGAAGTAGAAACTGTAATTCAGATAGGAACAGTGCAATGGAGCTATAAAAATAATGACAAGTAAAATTATCCTTCACACAACTCACTATTTTAAAAAAACAACTAATGGTGGCTGGAGAGATGGCTCAGTGGTTAAGGATTGGCCTATGAAGCCTAAGGACCCATGTTTGATTCCTCAGTACCCACATAAAGCCAGATGCTCTAGGTGACACATGAGTATAGCATTCATTTTCAGTGGCATGAAACCCTGGTGCACCCATTCTCTGTAATTCATATATATATATATATATATATATATATATATATATATATATATATATATATATATGTGTGTGTGTGTGTGTGTGTGTGTGTGTGTGTATTATATGTCTCTGTGTGTAATATACAGGCATGTATGTAATATATATATATGTATATATAGGCATGTATGTATATGGCATCACCATACCTGGTGAAAAGCTATACTACAAAGCAATAGTAATAAAAACAACATGGTACTGGTATAAAAACAGGAATAGAGACCAATGGAACAGAATAGAAGACCCAGACTTTGGGTCAAGTAACTACAGCTACTTGATTTTTGACAAATACCTACCAATGTAGACTGGAAAAAAAAAGCATCTTCAACAAATGGAGATGGACAAATGGGACAACCATATGTAGGAAAATGAAACTCGATCCACACATCTTGCCATGCACAGAAATCAAGTCCAAATGGATCAAAGACCTCAATTTAAAACTGGAAACTCTGCTACTAATGGAAGAAATAATAGGAGGAACCTAAAATGATATAGGAGTGGGAAAAGACTTCCTGAACAAAACCCCAGCAGCTCAGAAAATTAAACAATCATTTAACCATTGGGTTCTCATGAAGCTGAAAAGTTTTTTTCACAGACAAATATACATTAACCAAAGCCAACAGATTACCTACAGAATGGGAGAAAATTTTTCCCAGCTATTCAACTGACAGAGGCCTAGTTTCTAGAATTTACAAAGAACTGCAAAGCCTAAAGAACAAATCATCAAACAACCCCCTCACAAAATGGGGCAGAGAACTGCACAGGGAGTTCACAGAGGAAGGAATACAAATGGCAAACACAAACTTAAGAAAATGTTCAACATCCCTAATCATCAGGGAAATGCAAATTAAAACAACTATGGGATTCCATCTTACCCCAGTAATAAAAAAAAAAAAAAAAATGCTGGTGAGGCTGTGGAGAAATAGGAACACTCTTTCACTGTTGATGTGAGTGTAAAATGGTACAACCATTATGGAGAGCTGTATGGAGACTCCTGAAAAGGATGACTATAGACCTGCCAACAGATCTTCTATTCCCTTAGTGGGCATTTACCCTAAAAGCTCCAAGCCTCACATCAGAGACATTTGCTCAACCATGTTTATAGCTACTCAATTCATAATAGCTAAGAGCTGGAATCAACCCAGATGTCCATCATTAGATGAATGGATAACCAAGATGTGGTATATCGACACTATGGAATTCTACACAGCAGTAAGGAAAAATGAAACAATGAAATGTGAAGAAAAATGATAGACCATGGAAAAGATCATTCTCAGTGAGCTCACCCAATCACAAAAAAGATAATCATCACATGGTCTCATTCATGTGTGGCTCCTAACCTTCCCAAGATGCTGTCATACCTAATAAGTACCTTGAGGGAGGGTGGGATTTGATGGTAGGGGAGGGTGAGTGGGAGGGAGGATAAGGGTGGGAGGGAGGGTAAAGGTGGGGGGACCTAAAGGGAAATGGTACCATAAAATCCTATACTCTGAACAACAGGCTAAAACATTGACCTTCAGCAAGCCCGTAGAGGGAACACCTGAAGTATAGCGGCCTGGAGAGGACATGAAGACTAACCTTAATCTTTTCATGTTTATTTCTCCCTCTCTCCCTCTCCTCTCTATGCTCTCTTTCTCTTTTGTATAATCTATCTTTTTCTTCCTTCACCTTCCTTGGCACTGACTTGTAACTCCCAGTACCAGCATGGGGTTAACTTTCACAATGAGCTGTTGATCAGAGAGTCCTACAACATTTCCCCAAAAAAAAAAAAGACAGCTTTCTTACAGAGTTCTTACTGACTCTCAAAAGGTTAATGGTAAGACCCTACTGCAGAAGACACCATATGCTGTTGGGATGGAACATGGAGTGACCTGGTTTGAATCTGGAAGAGGGTCAGTCCCCAGACAGTTAGCTTTTCTAGTGCCAGGAGGGTGCTGCACAAGTGACTGGGGGAAAATGACTGACATCTGTCCAAACAACTTGCAGTCTAAGCTACTTAGCAGTAAACAACCTGATGTGATGGTCAAACAAGTGCCATAGTGGCACACAGCCATGGTGGGTAACCAACTGCTCTTGATTTGGCTAAGAGATGTACTCAGTGGAATGGAACTCATAGCTGGAACTAGGAAATAAGTCAAAACCATGTATAAAAAATGAACCCATTCTCCAATATCAAGTGCCTACCAAATGTGGGCTAGAAGAGGGCCCACACATATAAAATTCTCACTAAAATGAGTATGGCCATTTCATCTATCTGGTACTAATTTCTCTCTTCGTTGGTGAATTTGGTTCTCTTTTTCAGATCGATGATGAACCTAAAAAGAGACTCAGCCTATCACACCTGACCAGGGCCCCAGCTAAATCCATAGAGTAATGGGGGAAATGGGCAAGAGTGCAGCTTTCTTGGTGAACCCAACACCAGAACAAGGCTAAAGGAGATAAACACAGAGAACATTCAACTCCTACTAAGCCAGATATCCAGAAACACAGAGGCACCCAAGACCTCATCACTGAAGTAGAACTAAAATGAACCCAACGTGGCTCAGGGAAATTCGCAGGAGAGGGGGTAGAACGAGAGTTAGAGCCACAAGTTGGGTCACTATGCACATAGACCTTGCCTCTCCCCTATAACTGTTGGCTACCCCCATAATGCATGACCCACATTCCCCAATGAGGAGGGTCCCTTCAGAGGGGAAGGACAGGGAGGAGGCTACCAGAGACACCAACATGAATACAAAATTAAAATAAATTTAAAAAAAAAAAAGATGTTCTCAGGATTCCTCCCCTGTCACTTAGTCTCTTGCTTGATCACATAGGATTGTAGCAAAAGTGAAGTTAGGGAAACCAGGCAAAGAACAAAAATCATGAATGTCCCTAGAGTCATAATTTGGAAATAGACTATATCCATTTGTTTTCTATTCTATCAAACATAGCCAGACACAAAGTGAAGCTTCAAAGAATTGAAAAGAAGACATGACTCTTTCAAAAGGTTTTGTGATGAGATAAAGCAAAAGGCAAGGGCACAGTGACAAGGGTATGGGATTTGGTTCATTTCTCATAATTAAATATTTTCATTCAGTTTGCTGAAAATCTAAGTGCATATACATTTTTTGACACTGAAAACATAAATTTATATTCACCAGTCTTCAACATTTATGTGTCAGCATGTTCATTTTGTTCATTTCTGCCATAGTTTTACTCTTTCATTGTTATTATCACAGCACAGTGGATGATCATCTCATAAATTTTCAGCTATTTTCTTGTATTCAAGCAAGCATTTATTATAAATATCAATGTTTAATACATATAAATGTGATCTGAATACAGCTGTATTTAACCTTTGAATAATCAGCCATATTATATCCATCTATCCATTATATTTTTAATTGTAATTATATGTTCATATATTTAACTACACATAATAGATAAGTCTTCATTATGACCTTTTTAGCACTTTTTTTCTTGATTCTCCTTCCCTCATCCTTCCATCCATCCAATAGTCCCTGTTGTTCCCCTCATTTAGACACCTAGATTATTTTAGGTCACATGCATTCTATTACTCTACCCAACTTCTTCATTACTTTTTATTCTCTCATTGTTGCCTTCTTTCTGGTTCTATGTATTTTTAACACAAGCACATATATACACAAGCACATACATGTAGGATTTGTCTTTCTGAGTTTGTCACTTGGATACAGCAGGTTCTCAATTCACTGTTTACTAATAATTTATCTTAATCTCACAAAATTGAAGAACAATAACTTTAAATTTTCCTCTTTTTTGAGGGAGGATCTTCCCCTATCCCAGGATGACCTGAAATTCACTTTCTAGTATTAGATTGGCCTTATACACACTGTTATTCTCCTACCTCTACCTGCCATGTGCTGGGTTAAAGGGTGTGCCATCACACCCAGCTTGAACTTTAAATTTTTAAAGAATATATTCTTTCTAGTTCCAAATGTAGCTTTCTCATTTGATACACATTTTTATTAGTGCACTTAAAATTTTCAAAGTATCCTTATTTTTTAACTTTGAGATATTATTTTCTAACATACTGTTTCACTTGTACATGTGATTTACAAAAAAGGTCTGAAACTAATAAACAACT